>CM046040.1:7765700-7999519 GCA_025215565.1 Flaveria ramosissima | reverse complement strand
CAAGGGACTCTTTTTTGTGAGTCTTTGCAGCTTTCACTTCCGAATCCTTTTCTCCTCTCGGAAGAAGAGTTTTCTTCCGAGACAAGCCTTTGCTTCGGAAACAAGCTTTCCCTTTTTCATCATCACTTGAACCATTTGATATGGTCCAAAGGTGAAACCTTCCCTGACTCCTTCTCTTTAACATTATTTGCATAATGTGTGCTAAGCAGGATTGTAGTAACAATCTTAGCCATGTGGTTTTGTAGACCACACTTATGCATGCAATGTTAAATTTTCTGGGAATTGGAGGGTTGTTGTTTTCTTGTTCTTTTTCTCCTCATCAGCAACCTTTCCCTTTAAACTTCTGATCCTTTGGTAGGATAGAGGTAGTACTGGTACTAATACTCCTTCCTGAATCAGAAGGTCCAACCACCTGGAATCCTGCTGATATGAATACACCATTTTGCTTTGGGTCTATCTTCAGCTTGGATTCAGCCACCTTCTTGGCAGTTTTTCTGGCTGCTTTAGCCCTGCTTCTTCTGGCTTGGTGGTCAGGGTTTGATCATCATTGGTCTGGAGGGCTCAATTACCTGTTCCTTCCCTGTGATGGTCATGGTTTCCACAGTTGCATCACTCTTTGACTCTTTAAAGGTGGGTCAACAGATGGAACCTCTTGCTCTTCAGTACCACATCTTGGCTGTCTCATAGACTCATAAGAGTGTGGTGGAGCAATTTCATTGGTTCCCAACCCACTTTTGTTTTGATAACAAAGTTTGGAGTGAGAGGATGATGCAAGTATGGCTTGGAAGTTTTTGCTCCAATAGCATACTTCCTGGCTTGAGCCTCAGCTGTGACAAGCTGGGCTTGAGCCTCAGTCAATTTGGATATTAAATCCTTGATTTGAGTCTTGTAGTTGGTGTGTTCATGTTTTAAAAGAGATACAGTTTTCTCTAACTCCTCAATTTTCTTTTGGTAGTCAGATTCAGCTCTTTTAAAGTCAGATTTTAGCACATTTAAAGACTCAATATCGGATTTAATTTCCATATTGTAGTCCTGGTACAACTTAACCTTAGCAATACAAGCAGGGGTACAGAGATGTTCATATACCTTGTTTTCATCTGTTCCTGCCATGAGTGCTTGAGCAGGAGTCACATCTTGAACCATAAAGCTCCAGTCAACTTCTTGAGCCATGCTGCTGCAGTTTCAGTTGACTTCCCATTGGGCTTTGGTGTAGAAGGATGTGTGGAGGCCTGTTGGTTCCCGGGTTGGACTTGGGAGCCTTGCATTCCCTTTCAAAATGGCCAAGCTGGTTACAGTTGTAACACTTAGCCTTGCTTTTGTCAAACCCAAACTTGCTAGTGATTGGGTTTTGAGGGAATTGCCTTCCAGTTCTCTTAAAGAACTTCTTCGCTCTGTAGGTTAGAAGAGCCATTTGCTGGACAATGTCCACATACTCTATGTCATCTGGACTGAAGCACTCAAGATCATCAAAGCAGAAATGATGATCATTGGAGTGTCCACTCCCTGAGACAAACGCACAGCCCTCCTGAAAGGAGCTTTGCTGAGCTTGATGAGACCTTGGAGTCTCAGGGAATGTGATTAAGGCCCAGATGAACAAGATGGCTGCTGGGTGTATGACAGGTACTGCTGCTGAGACTGGAGATACCTGAGCCTTCAGCAACCATTAAAGCGTTGCTAGCAGGAAGGCTCAAGGGTCTGCTTGCTTGGTGACCCTTCTTGCTTTCCATTTCCAACGGTATCCATCAAGGATCCCATAGAGTTCGGTCATGGTGAGAGTGTTTAAATTCTCTGTTCTCTTATAGGACACAGTAGAAAGTCCACTCATTGGGTAGAGCACTCATGAACTTTCTGGTAAGATCTCTAAGTTCTTGAGTGATTCCCACTATTGGATGGAGGAGATAAGATCCATATACCTGAAATATTGCTGGCTAAAAGTTTCTCCCAGCAACATAGGTGAAGTTCTCAAACTGCTGCTTCAGTGAGTCCTTCTTTGAATCATTAGAGCTCGAGTACATTTGAGCAAGTGCATCAAAGAGTTCTTTAGCTGACTTACAATGCTCAAACCCCACCATGATGGAGTTTGGGATTGCAGTCATGAGAACAGTCATAGCATTGCTGTCTATGTCAAGCTTCTTCCTGTCTTCATCGAGTAGTCTCTTCAACAGCCTTCTCGATCATGGCACCGTTTCCACCAGCAACTTTTGGCTTGTACGGGCCATTAACGATGGACTGCCACATTTGCTATCCTGGTATCTGATGAAGCCTTCCATTCTTCTGCTCCAAGACCTGAAGTTTTCAGGGTCGATGATGGGAGCTTTGGTCATCGTTCCCATTTCAACTTCAGATTTGATGAGGGCCATTTTTGAGTGAGGTATAAGGAGGAGTGAAAACTGGTTGATTAGGATGGTAAGATCTCACAATCAAGAGCCTAAAAAGCTCTGATACCAATTGCAGGATCGGTTTTGTCACTTAACACTTGTATTTCTCTCAAACTCACTTATAATATCACTCAAACAAGATGAAGCAATGCCTTTAACAAGAGTTGATAATAATATAATAAGTAATCAAAGCAAAAGCAGGAGTATTTTCAAGGTACTTGTATATATTACTTCTCAACTCAAGATTACAAGACACTTACAAGCATAGACATGAGTTACAATGAGAAACTATATATACTAGATCCTACAGCCGGTTATACTTGATACCAGCTGGAAACCTACGACTAAAGCATATACTACAATGCTATAGTTAAGGTATCTTAGATAAAGTATTATCTAAGATATGGTAGTCATGACATGTCCATGACTTACCTTTTGTCACCAACTAAAGATGGCAACTGTACTTAACATAAAAAGGTAAACAGTAGATTAAAGTATGGTCAACTACATGGCTTTTGAGAAAACGCCATGCAGTATCTCAGAGATTTGCAGCGGACTGTCAGACAGACCATACTTATGTCTACTGGATAATAGAGTGTCTTCCGAAGGTTAACTGGCTTCGGAAGAACAAGTTCTTCCGAAGCCACTTATACTTCGGAAGATGCTTCTATGCTTCCGAGGCTTTATGACTTCTTTATACTTCGGAAGTTGACTTCAGAACTTTGTCTTCAAGTCTTGATTCTTCGGAAGTAACTTCTTTATCTTCGGAAGTTGGAGTTTTCCTTCGGAAGTGTATTTACACTTAGACTTCGGAAGAGCTCCTTCTTCCTTCGGAAGTCCCACACACTTGGCTTCGGAAGTCCTTTGTATGTTGTACTCAAAATCTTCTAAGTGATAGGTTTTGGTTGCAACAGCCTCTCTTGATCCAACAATTGTTTCATTCATTCAATTTCTTCAATATTTATATTTTGATTTTTTTAATTTTACATCATAACGCACCGACTGATACTCTGACTAAAATCGAATTCTCAAAAATTAGCACGAGCATACCACAGAACGCGTGAAGCATTTTCCACTAGTATAATTTATATATTATGTTTTGATTTTAGTTTCAATTTTATTCTATTACGTTATATTCTTAGGTATTTATTTAGATAAATAATAATAATAATAATAATAATAATAATATTATTATATTATTATTATTATTTTATATTATTCTTCTTATTCTTATTATTATTATATTATTATTCTTATTATTATTATTATTATTCTTCTTTACTTTCTTATTCTTATTATTCTTCTTCTCTCTTCTTATTCTATCTTCTTCTTCTTCTTCTTCTTCTTCTTCTTCTTCTTCTTCTTCTTCTATTCTTCTCTTATTCTTCTTCTTCTTCTTCTTCCTTCTTCTTCTTATTCTTCTTATTCTTCTCTTCTTACTTCTTCTTCTTCTTCTTCTTTCTTCTTCTTCTTCTTCTTTTTTTCTTCTTCTTCTTCTTCTTCTTCTTCTTCTTCTTCTTCTTCTTCTTCTTCTTCTTTTCTTCTTCTTCTTCTTCTTCTTCTTCTTCTTCTTCTTCTTCTTCTTCTTCTTCTTCTTCTTCTTCTTCTTCCTTCTTCTTCTTCTTCTTCTTCTTCTTCTTCTTCTTCTTCTTCTTCCTTCTTCTTCTCTTCTTCTTCTTCTTCTTCTTCTTCTTCTTCTTCTTCTTCTTCTTCTTCTTCTTCTTCTTCTTCTTCTTCTTCTCTTCTTCTTCTTCTTCCTTCTTCTTCTTCTTCTTCTTCTTCTTCTTCTTCTTCTTCTTCTTCTTCTTCTTCTTCTTCTTCTTCTTCTTCTTCTTCTTCTTCTTCTTCTTCTTCTTCTCTCTCTTCTTCTTCTTCTTCTTCTTCTTCTTCTTCTTTCTTCTTCTTTCTTCTTCTTCTTCTTCTTCTTCTTCTTCTTCTTCTTCTTCTCTCTTCTTCTTCTTCTTCTTCTTCTCTTCTTCTTCTTCTTCTCTTCTTCTTCTTCTTCTTCTTCTTCTTCTTCTTCTTCCTCTTCTTCTTCTTCTTCTTCTTCTTCTTCTTCTTCTTCTTCTTCTTCTTCTTCCTTCTTCTTCTTTTCTTCTTCTTCCTTCTTCTTCTTCTTTTCTTCTTCTTCTTCTCTTCTTCTTCTTCTTCTCTTCTTCTTCTCTTCTTCTTCTTCTTCTTCTTCTTCTTCTTTCTTCTTCTTCTTCTCTTCTTCTCTTCTTCTTCTTCTTCTTCTTCTTCTTCTCTTATTTTCTTCTTCTTCTTCTTCTTCTTCTTCTTCTTCTTCTTCTTCTTCTTCTTATCTTCTTCTTCTCTTCTTCTTCTTCGTTTCTTCTTCTCTTCTTCTTCTTCTTCTTCTTCTTCTTCTTCTTCTTCTTCTTCTTCTTCCTTCTTCTTCTCTCTTCTTCTTCTTCTTCTTCTTCTTCTTCTTCTTCTTCTTCTTCTTCCTTCTTCTTCTTCTTCTTCTTCTTCTTCTTCTTCTTCTTCTTCTTCTTCTCTTCTTCTTCTTCTTCTTCTTCTTCTTCTTCTTTCTTCTTCTTCTTCTTCCTTCCTCTTCTTCTTCTTCTTCTTCTTCTCTTCTTCTTCTTCTTCTTCTTCTTCTTCTTCTTCTTCTTCTCTCTTCTTCTTCTTCTTCTTCTTCTTCTTTCTTCTTCTTCTTCTTCTTCTTCTTCTTCTTCTCTTCTTCTTCTTCTTCTTCTTCTTCTTCTTCTTCTTCTTCTTCTTCTTCTTCTTCTTCTCTTCTTCTTCTTCTTCTTCTCTTCTTCCTTCTTCTTCTTCTTCTTCTTCTTCTTCTTCTTCTTCTTCTTCTTCTTCTTCTTCTTCTTCGTTTTCTTCTTTCTTCTTCTTCCTTCTTCTTTCTTCTTCTTCTTCTTCTTCTTCTTCTTCTTCTTCTTCTTCTTCTTCTTCTTCTTCTTCTTCTCTCTTCTTCTTCTTCTTCTTCTTCTTCTTCTTCTTCTTCTTCTTTTCTTCTTCTTCTTCTTCTTCTTCTTCTTCTTCTTCTTCCTTCTTCTTCTTCTCTCTTCTTCTTCTTTCTTCTTCTTCTTCCTTCTTCTTCTCTTCTTCTTCTTCTTCTTCTTTCTTCTTCTTCTTCTTCTTCTTCTTCTTCTTCTTCTTCTTCTTCTTCTTCTTCTTCTTCTTCTTCTTCTTCTTCTTCTTCTTCTTCTTCTTCTCTCTTCTTCTTCTTCTTCTTCTTCTTCTTCTTCTTCTTCTTCCTTCTTCTTCTTCTTCTATTCTTCTCTTCTTCTTCTTCTTCTTCTTCTTCTTCTTCTTCTTCTTCTTCTTCTATCTCTTCTTCTTCTTTCTTCTTCTTCTTCTTCTTCTCTTCTTTTATTCTTCTTCTTCTTCTTCTCTTCTTCTTCTTCTTCTTCTTCTTCTTCTTCTTCTTCTTCTTTCTTCCTCTCTTCTTCTTCTTCTTCTTCTTCTTCTTTCTTCTTCTCTTCTTCTTTTCTTCTTCTTCTTCTTCTTCTTCTTCTCTTCTTCTTCTTCTTCTTCTTCTTCTCTCTTCTCTCTTCTTCTTCTTCTTCTTCTTCTTCTTCGCTTCTCTTCTTCTTCTTCTTCTTCTTCTTCTTCTTCTTCTTCTTCCTTCTTCTTCTTCTTCTTCTTCTTCTTCTTCCTTCTCTTCTTCTTCTTCTTCTTCTTCTTCTTCTCTTCCTCTTCTTCTTCTTCTTCTTCTTCTTCTTCCTTCTTCTTCTTCCTTCTTCTTCTTCTTCTTCTTCTTCTTCTTCTTCGTCTTCTTCTTCTTCTTCTCTTCTTCTTCTTCTTCCTTCTTCTTCTTCTTCTTCTTCTTCTTCTTCTTCTTCTTCTTCTTCTTCTTCTTCTTCTTCTTCTTCTTCTTCTTCTTCTTCTTCTTCTTCTTCTTCTTCTTCTTCTTCTCTCTTCTTCTTCTTCTTCTTTCTTCTTCTTCTTCTCTTCTTCTTCTTCTTCTTCCTTCTTCTTCTTCTTCTTCTTCTTCTTCTGCTTATTCTTCTTCTTCTTCTGTTTCTTTTTCTTTTCTTCTTCTTTCTTCTTCTTCTTCTTCTTCTTCTTCTTCTTCTTCTTCTCTTCTTCTTCTTCTCTCCTTCTTCTTCTTCTTCTTTCTTTCTTCTTCTTCTTCTTCTTCTTCTTCTCCTCCTTCTTCTTCTTCCTCTTCTCTTCTTCCTCTTCTTTCTTCTTTCCTCTTCTTCTTCCTCTTCTTCTTCTTCCTCTTCTTCTTCTCTCTTCTTCTTCTTCTCTCTTCCTTCTTTCTTCTTCTTCTTCTTCTTCTTCTTCTTCTTCGTCTTCTTCTTCTTCTTCTTTCTTCTTATTCTCTTCTTCTTCTTCTTCTTCTTCTTCTTCCTTCTTCTTCTTCTTCTTCTTCTTCTTCTTCCTTCTCTTCTTCTTCTTCTTCTTCTTCTTCTCTTCTTCTTCTTCTTCTTCTTCTTCTTCTTCTTCTCTTTTTCTTTTTCTTCTCTTTTTCTTCTTCTTCTTCTTCTTTCTTCTTCTTCTTCTTCTTCTTCTTCTTTCTTCTTTCTTCTTCTTCTTCTTCTTCTTCTTCTTCTTCCATCCTCCCTCTCCTCGTTCCTTTCCTTCTTCTTTGCCTCTCTTTTCTCCGATCTTTCCCTCCCCCCCCCCTCCCCCCCCTCGCCCTTCTCCGTCACGCTCCCCTCTCGTCGGTCCTCTCTCCTCTTTCCTCCTCTCTTTGCTTTCCTCCTCCCCCCTTTCTGCGCCCCCCCTCTTTCCCACCCCTTCCCCCTTTTAGCGAAATTTTTTTCTGATGATCCCCTTACTAACTGAAACTTAAGCCCTATTAGTTTTTGTTCTGAAACAAAGCTAACTTTGATTTATTTTTCAACTCCGTCGCCGCCCAAAGTCTATTTTTTCGGCGTCTAGCCTCCATTTGCACCTAAAATCTACCTCTAACGAGTCAAGTTGTTCTATTCAGGAGATGAAGATTGATGAGTTTCATAATGTAGAAGTTTTTGATTGATGGAACTCATGGTGGATTTTAGCTTTCTACTTAGTGTTTTGGCCATATAAATAGCTCACGTCATTCAAAGTCTAATTGTGTTAACTCTTAGTTAGTAAGGGATTGTTGGAGAAAAATAAGCTTAAAGTTAAAAGTGTCTATAAATATTTTATAAGTTAGGATTAATCCCCCACCAATAAATAAAAGTAAGGATTACTTAATATTAGACTGATTTTAAATATCTTAACACAAGTATTTTAATGACATATTCTACGTGACATATTTATAATTTTCAAAATAAACTAGAAACTAAACGTGCGTGATGCAGCGAGTTTGCGAACTTTGTTACGCGCGTTACGTTGATGTTATTAACGTGATCGAAACATAGAAAATAGAGAGTACTATGGCTCGCATTTTGCGTTGCGAACAGAAGTTAACATTAGACGACAGATTTATTAAAGAAGTAATTGGGAAAAAAAGTCCAAAACAAATTTAATAAGTATTTAGAAAAAAATGGCGAATATTAAATAAAAGAAAAAAACACACGCAACCATATAGTAAAAAATACGTCACCAAATTTAGTAGAAGCATTTAGTAGAAGCATAGGCTTGCTAATAAAATTAGGGTCAAGTTATATTTTTCATTTGCAAGGATAAAATAAAGAAGTAATGAAAAAAGGGGGGAAAAATAGACAAAAACATGTCGGTAGTAAATTAGATTCAAACTTGAGACTTGACAAACTGTAGACTAAGAACCAAGTCATACTCTGTAATTACAGGGAATCTATAACATCTAATAAAATAAGGTTTTTTTTTTGCACTGGTCATTTTCTTAACTCATGTTTTTGTCACTTGTTATTTCTATAAGCATCCACACATCAATTTTCCCTCCAAAAGGGTATTATAGTAGTTTAAATACTCATACAAATTTTCATCTCTTACTAAAAATAAATTTTATTAATTGCTATGTTTCTCTCTTTTATCTATTTTTTTAAATCAAACTATTTTTTTAAAATAGATTTTATGAAGGAAATTAAAAATAACATCTTTTAATTAAAATAAAAATAACAAAAAACTAAAGTTTTACATAATATGAAATTTTCTAAAACATTAAACATTTTAAAATAAAATATTTTAAATCGTTTAAAAGTATAAAACATGTGAAATATTTTAAAATAATATATTAAAAGATTATACAATTTGTTACTCTCTTATGTATATAGTTTTATTAAACATTTATAATTATTATGTAAATAGAGTTAACTCTCTTATTAAAATAGTTTTACAAATCATATCTTTTTAAAAACAAGATTTTAGAAAAAAATAAATTTTTATATAAAATCTTAAAACGAATGTTTAAAAGTAAAACTATTTACATAAGAGAGTTAACAAATTGTATAATTGTTTTATTTCTTGAACTATTACGTATATATAACTTTAATTATATTTTACAATAAAATATTATATTGTAACTAATCATGTTTATTTACATATATATTTTATATTAAAATTTAATCCGTTTATTTAATGAGTGTTTAGCATATCTATCTATCTCTAAAAAAACTAAAATAAGCGTGGAACAATTATAGACTTCATTATACTTACTTTCTCATTTCTTTCCTTATATTAATAATAATAATATTGAATACTAATAATATTACTCATACCATTTTCAAATTAAAAATATAATTTAAAAAATTTGAAAACTATATTTTATTAAAAACACACTTTTTAAAAACAAAATTTTATAAAAATACATAATACAATGAATTTTTTTAGAAAAAGTATTTTTTAAAAAATATATTTAAAAATCATAATTTTTTATAAAATAAAAGTTTAAGAAAAATACATTATTGTTTATTTACTTGAAATAGCTATTTATACGTACTTATAATCATATTTCATCTTTAAGCATTATTTTATAATACATAAATTTTATTAATAATTATTTAATATACTCTTTGTTCAATCCGTGTATTACACGGGGACTAACCTAGTTATATATATGTCGAACTTAATAAAAATATATAAATCTCCGTCATCCATTGTAAATTTGTTATACTCCATGCATGCAATTGTCTTGATGTTTTCTGCCTATGGCATATTTAACTTTTATATATTTTTATTTAACTTTTTTATATTTTTTATATTAATATTATTATATGTATTATAATATATGTATTATAATCCAGATTAACTTTTTAAGTTACATTACATAGATTATATATATATATATATATATATATCTATATATATATATATATATATATATATATATATATATATATATATATATCTATATATATATATATCTATATATATATATATATATATATATATAATATATATCATATATATATATATATGAGGGTTTAATTTGTAGTTGTTGTCAGTTAAAAGTGATGACTGAAAATGCAAATTGAAAGGAAAAAAAACAAAAAGCCAAATATGTTGTGAATAATAAGTTTTATAATTTACATATGTTAAGATTCTTTATCAAGATGTATACAAAAAACATTAGAGTGTATGCTTAATCATGCCTCTAAGGGTTATTATTAGTAATCTCAAAGAAATATTAAATTTTAAAATACTAAAATTAAGAGGTTAACTTTTTAGAAAAACATTGTAGTGAAGAATATTACTATCCAACTTTTATAAATTTTGTATGACTTTTATTTCGAATTGTCTAGGGTATTCAAAGGAAGTGACAATCATATTCAACACTTTTTAAAAATTCAAGGTGTGGAAGATGTAGATGTCATCATCTAGAAGACTCTCCCTTCATCCCATGTGACGTCTTCAAACCACTGTTGTTACATAGACTTCCTCATTTGAATCAAGAAACAAAACGCTTTTTGTGGTTAATTTTTTTTAAACGGCGAATGTACGGCAAAACGCTTTTTGGTTATTTAAGCATTGTTTTATGGCTAACTACACTACCGCGCAGAATAGACAAAAGTGACGAACATAAAAAAATTCGGACGTATTAGTTATTGTACTAAAACGGTCGTAATATTGGAGACCGGACGAAATCGATCGTGAATTTTGCGACCAATTTTTTTCATAATACGATCGTAAACGTAACAACAGAAATTGTTTAAGTCGTAGATACACTTGTTAATTTCATAAAATAATAATTAGAAAACAATTATTTTCATCACAAAAAATAGTCATGGATATAGGTACAGACAGTTAATAAGTGATTGCCAACCGGCCATTTATAATCTTAAGAAAATAAGAATAGAGAAATTAAAATCAGTCACAATAACGTTCGCAGAATTGATTTTTAAAAGATTAAAACACGATCAAAAAGTATATAATAAAGAAGACCACAATGCGTTATATTAGGGTGCACATACTTCTTAGGGTGAGATAATAAAGTGGTTCAATTATTGGCAATAAATGTCAAATAGTAAGAGATAATCGATTAAGGTTAATTAGCGGTTCGTTCCTTTGTTGCACGCTTGATGGACGAACTAAGACAACCTACCATCAAGGTCGGTTTTATAATATAATTTGTGACGTCACATGCTTGGGGCCTCCTAAAAATAAAGGCCCCCATTTTAAAAGAAATTATAACGGGTTTTGTTATTTTATGGGTCAATAGAATTTTGAAACGTGAATAATACTTGATAGTTGAGTTCCGATGAAATTTTGATGATTTGATATGTTATTGAAGAAACACAGCCACACAATTCACATAGCAAATGACCTTTCCTAAGTTCCTTCCTCCTCGATATCTGATCAACATCGGCGAACCTTTTTTTACCTCTTTTTTGTTCAAAGAATCAACTATTAAGGACTCACGGTTAGTATATCAAATTTTCTTTGATTTTGATGCTTTTGTTCAAAAAAAATTAATTAGATTGCTTTTGTTTAGATTGCGTTTTACAAAAGGCCTCGGTTTTTTTAGTTCGATTGGGGCCCCAGAAAACATTGAGCCGGTCCTGCCTACCATCATAGTTGGGCTCAAACGGTTTCGGCTGTGAACTTTAACCAAAGCAACCACTTACCACTCCGGTTATGTCATCACAACCCCTGGATTTCACCAGAACTAAACAGGAAAACAATGACATACAAACATAGCCACATTGTTAATCTCAGATGAGCAACAACCTATCATTATTAACTTCCATTGTAACAACAAAACATTATATCAATAGAGATCGAAAAGATAATGATAAAACCAGCGATGGGCATGAAACCAACAATAGATCTCAACCCACTAACACCGTTAATTAATTCTGTTAAAAACAAGGACATTTTGGTCATTTTACTTATAAGGCTAATTAGGTAACTTATTAACATACTTTATGAGCTAAGGGGTTATTTATGTAAAATATTCAAACTAAATAAAAATTAAATATCTCATCTTTCTTTCTTTCACTTCTAGATCCAGTAACCACCACCACTACTACCACCATAATCACCACCACTACTACCACCACCACCATCGGACTCCATCAAGATAGAGAGTCGACCAACACCATCGTAACTACCACCATCGACGTCTACCTCCACCAATATAGCCACCACCGTTCATCTCCACCTTCACCAACACAGGCACCACTATCGACCTCCACCTCCACCAACACAACCATCACCGTCGACCTTCGCCTCCACCAACAAATCTACCACCGTCGACCTCCACCTCCACCAACACAACCACCACCGTCAACCTCCACCTCCACCAACACAACCACCACCATCGACCTCCACTTCCACCATGGACCTGTCGCATATTAGAAAAGATTTTTAGGGGTTCTTGGTCACCCAAAACCATAGATCCGCGCTATGATGAGGGTTGATTTTTTGGTTTTGTGATTTGGGTTTTAGGATCCGGTTTCAATGTGAAGGGGCTGAGAAGGTCCGATGGGTGGTCGATGGTTATTTCAGTGAGAAGGTTCGATGGGTGTTTAGAGCTGAGAAGGTATTGAGGTGGCGCAGTGTTACGGTGGTAGTGGTGGTGGTGGTATTAGGGTCGACGGTGTTGGGGCTGTAGTGTTTGTGATGGTGGTGGTGTTGTGGTAATGGTGGTATTGTAGTGTGGTGGTTTGGTGGTGCTCGTGTTGTGGTGGTGGCGGAGGTGGAGCGATGGTGGAGGTGGGTGGTGGTGTGATGGTGGAGGTGGATAGGTGGGTGTTAATGGAAGGAGGTGGTGGGTGGGTTTTGGTGTTGGGTGGGATAGAGATGGAAGAGAGGTTGTGATGGTGGCAGGTGGATGCGTCAATGATGGAGGCCAGTGGTGGTGTCGGTGATGGTGGCCGGTTCGGTTAGGGGGCAGGTGGCGGCGTCGATGACGCTGGACGATTCGGTTATGGGGCAGGTGGCGGTGGGGATTGGAATCAGCGTTTTAATAAAATTACATAACTTTTTTTAATTTTGGCCCAATACTTTTTCATCTTTTACAATCTAACCCCAATATTTATTACTTTCAACTTTGGTCCCTATATTTTTTATATTTTATAACGTTTTATTTTACGTTTCAGTCTAAATTTTGCAAGTTAACACGTCGCAACGTGCGTGTATACTTCAACATTTTTACGCTTACTTGTTCTCCGCTTAGTGGCCCCATCGCAATGCGCTGGTCCTAGATGGAATTATATATTGTTTTATATATTTATGTTTCACCTAAGTGGTTTAACCTTTTTACGTCTACTTTTCATTTTTATTTATTTATTTATTTATTTTTTAATACGAGTTTTTTCGATGGTTGTGCTCATTGGCGGTTGTGTGCCATTGATGCTATTTGGCACGGTTTATTTCTGCCGCTACAACGTGGGGCTTAATACTAATATATACTAAATACATACGTTATATTAAATTATATTATAACCATGTTCAAAACGTTGACAAGGACCTATCAATTAAAGCACAAAAAAATTTATATGATGCAAGGCTATATTATTTTTTAAAAACTTGGGTATTTACAAAATACTTTTAAATCCAGCAGCTCACACCTCAAAACCGTATTTTAAAATATAGACAAATAATAGAGATATGATCTCGAAGAATCAGTTTAATTTATACTTTTAGTAACATGACTAGTATAATTTTGAGTAAACTACACATTTATTCATGATGATTTTGTTTGAATATGGGTTTTTAGTCAAAGGTATAGAATTACTTTTTTACTTCTTGCGGTTTTAGTTATCTTTAAACAAACAAACAAACAACAAACATACCCAGTAAATCCCACTCAAGAGCAGGGTCTGGGGGGGGTGGTTGTGGCGAGTCTTTCCTCTATCATGGAAAATAGAGAGACCGCTTCCGAAGAGACCCCCGACTCAGTAAGGAAAACAATAACCGTAACAATTATGGTATACAGCATACAACACACAGGTAAAGATCACATAAAAGCTGAGAAATTGAGTACAACAGATACTCTTCAAGAAACGCGCGAAAGGGCAGATTAAAGAAAACAGGGGTCCCGCAACTAAGTCTACGACTACCCTTCCTACCCACAGATCCCGCTAAAGTCCTTAATTTTAATTCTACGCCTCCACGCACTCCTATCCTCGATCATGTGCTCAGAGAGGTGCAAGTCTACCATATCTCGCCTAATTACCTCGTCCCAAGTCAACCTAGGTCTACCTCTACTCCTCCTACCCTCTACGTTGATGTTCTCTACTGCTCTAAAAGGTGCTACGAACGGCCTCCGCTTTACGTGCCCAAACCATCTTAATCTTCCCTCTCGTATTTTATCTGTGATACCAGCCACCTCTAGCCTCTGTCGAAACACGTCGTTTCTTATTCGGTCCAATCTTGTGTGGCCACACATCCACCTCAGCATTCGCATTTCCGCGACCTCAATTTGTCTCTGGTGCGATTTCTTTATGGCCCAACATTCTGTTCCGTATAACATAGCTGGACGAACTGCCGCTCTGTATAGTTTTCCCTTTAGTTTTGCTGGGAACCTCTTATCACACAGGATCCCTGATGCTGCTCTCCATTTGCACCATCCTGACTGCACACGGTGAGCTACATCGTTGTGTATCTCTCCGTCCTCCTGTACGTACGAGCCCAAGTATTTAAACCTAGATGTCTGTGGTACTGTCATACCCTGGATACTTATTTGGGTGTCCTCTTCATCCCCCCCACTAAAGTTACAATGCATGTATTCCGTCTTAGAGCGACTTATCCTTAAGCCTCTTCTCTCTAGTGCGGCTCTCCACTGTTCTAGCCTCTCGTTAAGCACCTTTTTTGATTCTGATATTAAGACGATATCATCCGCAAACAGCATGCACCACGGGACTGGTTCTTGTATAGACTTCGTCATCTCATCCAACACTATTGTGAAGAGAAATGGACTCAATGCCGATCCTTGGTGTAGTCCCACTTCCACCGGGAAAAAGTCTGTGTCTCCGACTGGTGCTCGCACACACGTTTTTGCCCCTTCATACATATCCATTATTATTTTGATATACCTCTCTGGTACCCTTCTAAGTCGTAGACTTTCCCAAATGAGTTGACGCGGTACACTGTCATATGCTTTTTCTAGGTCAATGAAAACCATATGTAGGTCCCTTTTCTTTTCTCTATATTTCTCCATTATCCTTCTTATGACGTGTATGGCTTCTGTTGTGGAGCGTCCTGGCATAAATCCAAATTGGTTTACCGTTATCTGGGTTTCTCGTCTAATTCTCGTGTCAATAACTCTTTCCCATAGTTTCATCGTGTGACTCAATAGCTTAATTCCCCTGTAATTTGTGCAACATTGTACATCTCCTTTATTCTTATATATGGGGACTATGACACTGCTTCTCCATTGCTCTGGCATCCTCCCGGTTTTGACGATAGTGTTGAATAAGTCTGTTAACCATTCCAGGCCCTCGTCTCCTAGGCACTTCCACACTTCAATCGGTATGTTGTCTAACCCTACTGCCTTAGCCCTTCCCATTTTCTTCAGCGCCCTCATAACCTCGTCGACAGTGATACTTCTACAATAACACTTGTTTTGTTGGTTTGGTTGGGTTGTTTTATCGATGGCAGATTGGTGATTAGGGTTCGTTATGTTGAAAAGGTTATCGAAGTAAGTTTTCCATCTCGCCTTGATGTCGTTCTCCTTCACCAAGACCTTTCCATCTGCAGCCTTTATAAACTTTACCATTCTGAGGTCTTGTCTTCCCCTTTCTCTTGCCCTGGAAATCTTAAACATGTCATATTCTCCTTCTTTCGTCTCTAATCGCTTATACATTTTCTCGTACGCTGTGTTCTTTGCCTCTGACACAGATTTTTTCGCCTCTCTCTTAGCCTCCTTATATTTATTTTTTAACTCTGCTCGTTCTTCGTCATTATTACATTGTAAAAGGTCTCTAAAACTTTGTTGTTTAATTTTTACCTTCTCCTGTACATTATCGTTCCACCACCAGGATTCCTTCTGACCTACTGTCCTATTTGTTGCAAGTCCAAGAGTTTCTTTAGCTGCTTGTATAACTGTAGTTGCCATTTCTTCCCACATTTGATTTGCGTCTTTCTGTGGCCTAGTTTGGATCATTGGTATGACCTTATCTCTAAAGGTAGTAATCTTTTCGTCCTTGAGCTGGCCCCATCTGATCGTAGGTCTAAATCTCTTAATTGGCCGGACAATTGCTCTCTTCACGCGTAGATCAGCCACCAACATATGATGTTGAGTCACTACAGACTCTCCCGGGATTGTCTTACAGTCCTTCCACGAGTTACGGTCTTCTCCCCTCATCAGCAGATAGTCTATCTGCGTGTGTCTCCCGCCGTTGCTAAACGTGATTAGATGCGAGTCTCTTTTTTAAAAAACGAGTTTATGATGCCTAGGTCATGCGCTAAAGCAAAGTCAAGGAGCTCCCTTCCGCCTTCATTCCTCAGACCAAACCCAAAGCCTCCATGAACCGACGGGAATTGATCGTTACCCTTACCGATATGCCCATTAAAATCACCTCCTATGCATATTTTTTCTTCATAGGAGGTGATTTTAATGGGCATATCGGTAAGGGTAACGATCAAATAAACTCTAAATCATTAACTTTGTTAAATGATTCTGTTAAAAACAAAAACATTTAGGTCTTGTCACCTGCAACGACTAATTATGTACTTTATCAAAAGTGTCTTATTGACCGAGTGCAAGACTCAACATATATTAGTATTAGGACTGCAAACGAACTGAATGTTCAGTTAACAGTTCGTGAACCGTTCGGCGGGAATTTCGTTTATGTTCGCTCGTTTAGTAAAATGAACGAACACGAGCAAGAAAATTCCGTTCGTTTAATTAAACGAACAAACACGAACACAAGTCGCGTTCGTTCATTTATGTTCGTGAACGTTTGATAATGTTTCCGTTTATATTTATTAGTGTTCGTTCGTGAACGTTCGATAAATTGTTCGTTTATATTCTTAATTATTGTGTCCGTTGTTTTAATAACTATTATATCAAGTATTTTCTAATATTTATGTTAACTACTTATTTATTTTTGATTAATTTTGTGTAATCTTTGTAATAAAAAATGTAAATTTTATTCTTAAATAAATCTACAATAATTTGTATTCATTTGTGTTTATGAACTTCTTTGTGTTCGTCATGTTCATGAACGGTTGTTTGTGTTCGTTTGCTTTTGTTTGTGTTCATTTGCGTTCGGTAAGTGTTCGTGAACAGTTAATAAACATGTTCATTTTCTTAATGAACGAACACCTATAAATCTCGTTCAGTAATTGTTCGTAAACAGTTCATGAACAAGTTTATTTTTCTTAACAAACGAACACGAACAAGGCCTTGTTCGTGTTCGTTCGGTTCGTTTGCAGCCCTAATTAACATTCTTGAGAAATCTATCAATGCTTTTCTAAGGGGTTGTTTGACAACTTCTGAATGATTAAGTGTTGAACCAATAAGATGTCTGAACCATTAAGTGTTGAACTATTTAGAGCTAGTATATCGTTTAACTATTCAAATGCAAATATCTGACCAATTCAGATAAGAGGTCTTAACCATTCAGCGTCAGACCTCTTAACCATTCAGCATTAGTATAATGCTTAACCATTCAGAGGCAAATGTCTGCACCATTCAGACATTTGCTCGCGAAACAAACAGTCTGAACCATTAAATGCTGAACTATTCAGACATCCGAACCATTAAAAGGCTGATTAAAATGCTGTCAAACAACCCCTAAGCTATTATTTTGTTTTAGAACATCTTAAAAGTTAATGCTGGAAGTTGGTTGAGGTTTCTTTTTATTTACACCAATCAAATGCTTGGTTTTCCTATTATTATGTAGATGAAAACCTGTTGGCCGATTCACTGTATGTTGTTGAGTACCTTGTCTTTTTGCCTCAGCTACATAACAAATTTATAACCAACTCCTACACTCTAAAAATATTTTTTTAACTAAAACCTAGATTTTTTGCAATACTTACAACAATTTGTATTTTGTAAAGTTGTTGTTACAAAGCTTATTACATGGTAGCTTCTTAATTGTTAATTCTAGTCAATATGAAAAGATTGAACTTAGAAATCATCATATACAATTTAAATCACTTTCAAAATCATCTAAAGCAAGCCTTTTCGATATAATCTAATTCGATTTGACAAATGGCTTCTCAATGACACAACCCGATAAAAAAATACCTTTATATAAATAAACATAGACCGGAAACTTAATTATGCACCCTAATAAAAAAGATTCCGAGATTAATCGGGATGAGAGGGTCCGGTAGGAGTGGGTAAGTGAACGACATCATAATAATGGATGGCAAGTTACAAACTCACATATACTTTAAACAGGATATATTTTAAGTCAAAGTTTTTAGCAACTTTTGTAGGTGGTAACAAGTATAACATACATTCTTGTATTTTCATTATGACTTTTTTCTTAATTTCAAGTTCTAAAAAAATAAAATTATAAGAGGCAACAGTACTTTCACACTGATATCATAGTTGGTTGTGTATTAGTTATCCATCACTTGGAAATCTCTATTCCAAACTTGATTTGAAAACCCATTTTCCTAGAATATGCTTTACACTAATTTGGTTAAACTCTTGTACATGTACAACTCTTTTCCGCCAAATTTTATTTACTTTTTCATTATACTTACAGGATAGTTTAGTTCAATTAAACCATTTTTTTATATAAATCAAAACAAAGTATTATATCAATAATTGTAAACAAGTATTGCAATATCTTACAAATATTTAGCATGTATGATCAACATGGTAATGACAAAGAATAAAACATGCAGCTGACACTAGAATGATGAATATCACTTATTATTGACGGACATTATAATTGGGGGTAGTAATTAACAGATCCCAACTTTTAAAATGAATAGAATATGAAAAAGTAAAATATCTAATGGTTATTATCGATGGGCTTCATAACCCATAAATTTTTTTACCATAATAAAATGATAACTATGAAAAAACACATGCCAACATTATATTTATTTTCACAAAAATTTATCGCTTCTTTCTCCTATTAAATAATTATCTTAATTAGAAAATAATATTATTTAAGAAGTTGTTTGATAATTTCTAAATGATTAAGTGCTGAACAAAAAATGTTTGAACCATTAAGTGTTGAACATTAAGAGTTAATATATCGTTTAACTATTTAAAGGAAAATGTCTGACCAATTCAGATAAGAGGTCTTAACCATTCAACATTAGACTTTTTAACCATTTAGCATTAGTATAAATGCTTAACCATTCAGAGGCAAATGTCTGAATCATTCACGAAACAAACAGTCTGAACCATTAAGTGTTGAACCATTCAGACATTTGAATCATTAAGAGACTGATACAGATGCTACCACACAACCCCTAAATCTTTTTTAAATTAAAAGTGGTTTTCTAATAAATTAAGAAATATATCTTTTTATTGATTTTATTTCTAAAGAAACAATTTTTTATAAAATAAATATTTTTTCTAAAACATCAAACTTATTTAAAAATATAAAGTATTTTAAATTTAGTGATTTTAAAAAGTAATTTTTTATAACCAAAAATAATAAAAAATGAGAGTTATAATAAGGATATTATAGAAATGACAATTTTTTTAAACAAAATGTTTGATTTGTTTTTTGATATAAAATTTATAAAGTTGATATCGTTGTCTTATTACTTATAGTTTTTACTCCTACGTAATTTAAATCATATTTTATCTTAGAATATCGTTTTATAATTAAGTAAAATTTTATTATATTAAATATTATATTTATTCAAGGCGTGTAATTTACGGGTTTACTAAAGCTAGTTTACAATAATCAACATCGAAACACTGACACCTGATACCGATAATGGGTTGTTGTAAGCATTACGTACAACTAAATTTCTAATGAAGTTTCAACAACGAATTACAAACGAGACCACCTTAATTGTATCGACGGATTAATTATGACATATTTGTCCATAAGTGAAATTGTTTATTTTGTAGTAGGATATTATAAAGTTTAATCTCTAACTTTGTGTGTTTGTTTATGCCGAGTAAAATAACTCTTAATATCTAGTACTTCTGTACTTGTATCTCCTCTAACCAACATAACTTGATTTGTCTATGTATCCCGCGGTTTTGAATATTCTCTATAATGTCATGCACATCTTCAATAATCATATTGTAATGCGTACAACATTCGAAAAAACATCCAGGTTTCTCCATAATTGCAACTAGGGATGAGATTGGCAACATAACGGTACCGGTACCCCCTAGTACCAATCCTGCATTTATGCAAAACCGAGTACTAGTATCGGTATAGTTTTCGTTCGGTTGGTATCAGTACGTTATGGTATGGTATAAGCATCGATACAGGTACTGGGTACCAAACGCACATCCCTAATTGTAATGATTAGAGAACTCTAATGAGCAGTTTGTTTTTTCAAAGGTAAAATATCTGCAGTCTTTGGATTACATCTGCAGACATCTATAGAAAAATATGTAAACCAAATCTCTGTAGTCTGCAAGAAAAAAACTGTTTGGTTTTTAACTTCTGCAGACTGCTAAAATAAACTAAAATTTAATTAAACCAATTTTTTAAACTTAAAAAAGTTTTTCAACATTAAAATTTTAATAATAATTTAACACTCATCAAGCGATCATACGATGAACTATTTCGAAACGCTACTCAACAAACAATCGTCAAAAACAACCGTTGCTTGTGCCGGAGTTCACAAATTCACAAACGAAACGTTACCTCACTCTTCTTGCAAATTACGCTGTATTAGCAAACATCTTGTCAACAATCCACCACCGGAGAACATTCCAATGTCGGAGACATTCTTCAACAGATCACCGTTAGAATCTCTCCGTCACCGGCGGTGTCATTGTGGTTAGCTTGGCTCATCTTTCCTTGTTTTTTGCAAACTCAAAGAAAAAACAAAACACTACAAAAACGTATCTCATGCGTACTTATTCCTCGCGAACAACCTGTAGTTCATCATCTCCAAAGTCTGATCATCAAACCTCCGGTACCTTCTCGACATTAAGTGGATCAGTAAACGTGAATCAGAGGTGAAGAAGTTAACTAGAAGTTACGAACATGTGGCGTGGAGCCACTTCATTGACGTCGTGCCTAAAAATGTGAATGTCATCACTGGAAAAGAAGTAAAAGAGGATAAACATTTCCTTCAAAGAGACTCATGGGAAATAGTTGACCCTCGTGATTCCAAACCGTAAGCTCCGTGATGAGATTAAGCTTTTGATTGCTAGAAAACTGTTGCCAGCGTACAGAGATGTTGGGTCAGATAATGCTGGTGCAACCAAAATAACACTTAGAAGAATTTCGGTGCAACTGAAGAAAGTCTTCCGATGCTTATCTGCACTTCCGAAGTCAAGTTGAAGAACTTTCGAAGCTTAAGTAAGAAGAACTTCCGAAGAAAAACTAAGTCTTCTGAAGATTAAGTTACTTCTCTCCCGAAGCTAAACACTTAGAAGGTTCAAGACAAAGACTTTCAAAGAACAAAGTCTAGAAGACCAGCCGAAGTCTCGAACGAAGTTGCTTCTTCCGAAGTATGATTGGCTTCGGAAGAACTTATTCTTCCGAAGCATGTTTACCTTCGGAAGAACCAACTATGAACCAGTGGACAAAAGTATGGTCGGTCTGACAACCGCTGCAAGCTCTGATATACTACATGCCGTTTTCCCACGCACCATGTAGTTCACCTTTTATCAGTTAGTACAGTTACTATCTTTGGTTGGTAACAAAAGGTAAGTCATGGACCTGTCATGACTACTTAATCTAGGATAATATTTTATCTTAGGTACCTTACTTCTAGCAATGTAGTATTTGTTTAGTAGTAAGTTCCAGCTAGTAATCTAAGTATAACTTGCTGTAGATAGTAGTATATATAGTTTCTCATTGTAACTCATTAGCATGCCTGTAAGAGTCTTGTAAAACTTTGAGTTGAGAAGTAATATATACAAGTATCTTGAAAAACCTTTTGTCATGTTCTTTGACTTATTATATTATAATCAACTCATTTGAAGATTCTGCATTATCATCTAAGTGTGTCCGAGTGAGTTTGTAAGATAATCCTATGTTGACATAACCAACCCTGCAATTGGTATCAGAGCTTCTTAGGCTCTTAATTGTGAGATCTAACCATCCCAAATCACCTTGTTTCTTCACTCACTACACTAAAAATGACCCTCAATCAGAAATCTTCTGAATCTGAAATGGGAACAATGACTAAGGCTCCTATCATCACCCCTGATAACTTTAGATCTTGGTGTAAACGTATCGAAGGTTTCATGAAGTATCAAGACGGCAAAATGTGGAGATCTATCACTCATGGACCATACAAGCCAAAGGTGGAGTCCTCGGCTGGTAACGGTGCATGATAGAGAAAGTTGTTGAACACTACTTTGATGAAGACTTCAAGAAGATGGATATCGATAGCAAAGCCATGATAGTATACGGCCATACCAAACTCCATAATGGTAGGCTTTGAGCACTGTCGGTCTACCAAAGAACTCTTTGATGCTTTGACATTGATGTACTCTGGTTCTACCGAGTCAAAAGAGTCCAAGAGAGATACCTTGAAGCAGCAGTTCGAGAACTTCACTCACATTGCTGGAGAGACCCTGAGCCAGTAATACTTCAGGTATATGGACTTAATCTCATCACTTCAGTCTGTGGAGTAACTCTTGAGAAGAGAGATCTTGTAAGAAAGTTTATGAGTGCACTTCGTCATGAATGGACTTTCTATTGTGTCTCTATCAAGAGGACTGAGAATCTAAACACTCTCACCATGACCGAACTATATGACATCCTAGATGAAAATCGTATAGAGATGGAGACTCAGAGAGGCCACCAGATGAGCAGAACTTCTTACCTTCTTGCTAGCAATGCTTTAATCGTTGCTGAAGGATCAAGAACTCCTCATCCCCAGCAGTACTTGAGCTACCCCCAACAGTGATCATCTTCCTCTGGGCCATACATCACTTTTCCTGAGACACCCACGTCTCAACAAGCTCAACAAAGTCCCTTCCAGGATAGTTGTGCCTTTGTTTCAGGAAATGGGCAATCTAGTGACTTTCAGTTTTGCTTTGATGATTTAGAATGCTTCAGCACAGATGATGTTTAATACATGGACATTATCCAACAAATAGCTCTTTTAACCTATTAAGTAAAGAAGTTCTTTAAAAGAACTGGAAGGCAGTTCCCTCAAAACCCAACCAACAGCAAATTTGGGTTAGACAAATCAAAGGCCAAGTGCTACAACTGCAATCAACTTGGTCATTTTACAAGGGAATGCAAAGCTCCAAAGTCCAACCCTGGAGCCACTCATGTCTCTCAACATCATCCTGCTACTCCAAAAGCTGATGCAAAGCCAACTTAACAACAAACAACTATTGTTGCTCAAGAAGTTGACTAGAGCTTCATGGTGTACCCCAGCTCAAACTCTCATGGCAGGAACAGAGGAAAATCAGGTATATGAACATCTCTGTACCCTAGCATATATAGCTAAGATTAAACTTTATCAGGACTACAACATGGATATTAGATCTGATATTGAGTCTTTGAATATACTAAAATCTGATTTTAAAAAGGCAGAATCTAACTACAAATTAAAAATTGAAGAGTTAGAAAAAACTGTCTTCTTTAAAACATGAACACTCCATTACAGGGCTCAAATAAAGGATTTGATTTCCAACTTGACTGAGGCTCAAGCCCAGTTAGTAATAGCTGAGGCTAAAGCAAAGAAGTATGTTATTGAAGAGCATAACTTCAAAACCATTATTGCATCATCCTCCTACTCAAAGGTATGCTATCAAAATAAAATTGTGTTGGGAACCAATGAAATTGCTCCACCACACTCTTACATGTCTGTAAGACAACCTAGATGCGGTACTAAAGAGCAAGAAGTTCCAACTGCTGACCCACTGCCTATTGAGTAGAAGAATGATTCAGCAATGGTTACCACCACAAAGAAGGATCAAGTAAAAAACCTTATCCACACCATTGATGATCAACCTTTGACCATCAAAGCCAAAAGAAACAAAATCAAGGCAACAAGAAAAACTACCAAAAAGGTGGATGAGTCAAAGCTGAAAATAGACCCAAAGCGTGTGCTTATCTCAGCAGGATTCCAAGTGGTTGAAAGATCTAATCTAGGAAAGAAGTGTAGTACCAACACTCCTATCAAGCTGAAAAATAAGAAGTCAAAGGCAAAGACTATTGTAAAAGAAAAGAAGTGCCAGAAGCAACAGTCCTCTGATATACTGCACGGCACTTTCCCACGCCCATGTAATTGACCATACTTTATTCCAATGTTCACCTTGTATCAGTTAGTACAATTACTATCTTTAGTTGGTAACAAAAGGTAAGTCATGGACCTATCATGAATACCTAATCTAGGATAATATTTTATCTTAGATACCTTACTTCTAGCAATGTAGTATTTGTTTAGTAGTAAGTTCCAGCTAGTAATCTAAGTATAACCAGCTGTAGATAGTAGTATATATAGTTTCTCATTGTAACTCATTAGCATGTTTGTTAGAGTCTTGTAAAACTTTGAGTTGAGAAGTAATATATACAAGTATCTTGAAAAACCATCTGTTGTGTTCTTTGACTTAGTATATTATTATCAACTCATTTGAAGATTCTGCATTATCATCTGAGTGTGTTCGAGTGAGTTTGTAAGATAATCATGTGTTGATTAACCATAACCGATCCTGCAAGAGAGTTTTACGATGTGTGGAGAGTGATCGGAAAAGAGAGAAAGTTCGCCAAAGTTTTGAAGTACGTTTCGGAGTTGTGTTTAGGATTTGAGGGGTGAAGAAGAGGTATGCAGATTTAAGAAGTAGGAAAATAATGTTTGCACCAAGAAGAGGTTTGGAAGACCTTTTTTAATGAAATGTCTTCTAGAAAAACAAACACCCTGCAGACCTAAACGTCTATGCGTGGTCTGTGCGTGGTCTGCGCGACGCAGATAAAAGAGGCCAGTAAGATCTTTCCTGAAAAAACAAACACCATCTAAATATGAAATGCAACTTTCATTAACCTTTTTATTTTTTCAACCAAGGTGGTGCTAAGGATTTGCAGCTAGGAAAGATGAGACGGAGGAGGGAGGGGGAGATTGGGTATTAATTATTTTTTTCTTTGTAAATTACATAAAATACTGTTTATATCTTTTTGTTTTAGAAGAGAACTAGTTTTTCCCTTGCCACGGCAACGGCTTCATACGCTACGTGATAAACTATAGACTACAATCGACCCGACTTGATTCCGAACTAAATTTACGTCAATATGTAGAGTGAATTGAATTTATATCATTGAAAGAAAATATATTATATTTGACCCCACTTTTTCCAAACAAAATTTATGTCGAAACATAAACTTACATTCACTCCAACTCAGTATCCGAACTGAATTTACGTCGATACATATACTTCCAATTGTTTTGACTCATTTCGAACTAAATTTATATTAAAACGTAACGTAAATAAAAAAGTATCATATTTGACCCGAAGCGTTTCCAAACAGAACTTACATTAAAACATAAACAACTTAATGCGTACATGAAAATAAGAACGAAAATGATTTATATTTAACTCAACTTATTTCTTAACAATATTTATGTCAAAATATAAACGTATATCGAAACGTAGACATTCTTAATGCGTATATATAGTTAAGCACAAAAACACTTTATATTTGACCCGAGTTGTTTTTTTATAACGTCTAAACATAGATAGAATCGAATTCATATTATACAGGGGGTAGACATTAAACTTTACAAACTTGAGAGTGTCAAAGTGGCATTTTATAAATTTTTCAGAAAGCAATAGGGGTGAAAATGTAAAGAATGAAAACGAAAGAGAGCGAAAGGCCAATAAAGGAAAAAAGTCAAGAAGAAAATACTGCAACCGAAGAGATTTGAACCCGAGACAATAGCTTGAAAAGCCAAAGAGTTAATCATCGACCAACTGCCACCAATGTTGAATATTTGAAAAACAAAATATTTATAAGGACCAAAATTCGGTGGCTCCTATTGGCCACCGATCTTGGGTTTTTAAGCATATAATAAATGTAACGGAAATTCTAAAATAACAACAAATGAGATGTATAAGGTAAAAAACAAAGAAGTTTAGGGAAATACTTACTCTATATATTAAGTCATAAATTTATTAACTACGTGCCATAAATAGATAGAGTATTAGTTTAAATAATTAAATAAAAAACTATTAAATTTTAATAATTCTAACTTTCAGTTATTAACTACAACTAAACCTAACTCAAGAAAAATATATAGACACTACCAACTTTGAGTTTATTTTCCTCGGACAATTCCTTACTAACTCAGAGTTAAGAGTTAAGAGTTTTTCGGGGAAGCCGACCAAGCAAGCAAATTTGTTCTACGATCGGGTATTGTGCCTATTGGATTAGCTGATAGTGGGAATCTATTCTGTATTATAGCTTTCTCTTCCTTTCAGTCCCTCGTCAATGAATGTGACTCTCTTGCTGGAAGGTCTCCCACTTATAGAACTATAAAGAAATGTCTGTAAGGTCTTTGGTCACTCTTTGGCAGCATGTCCTAAGTCTAAGAAGCAGGTGACCCCTAATCCACCTGAGGGTGGTAGCAAGGCTACCTCTGAGGGCGATTGGATTAAGGTACAAAAGAAGGGGAAGGGGGAAAGATGTTTTAGATAACAGAGTTTCCGATCTGCCTGTCTCTTCATATGAGCGAGGGTTTTGAATATTAGTCTTGTTGCCTGCTCTGAGCCTGAGAGGATTTCTGATCGTTTAGAGGATCCGATTAAACAACTTATTAGAAAGGGTTATTGGATTTTAATAATCCCAACTTTCATTTATTGGCTGAGATTAATCTCAACTCAGTAAATGCTTACAGTCACTCCTAACTTTGAACTTATTTCCCTCCAGTGATCTCATACTAACTGAGAATTAACCCTCGCTAGTTTTTTTTTGATGAAATGAGGACAACTTTGAGCCATTTTTCAACTCCAGCACCGTCTAGTCTCATTTAGGTCCGTTTTCCATTGTCTAGCCTCCATCATCACCTGAAATCTATCTCCAACGAGTTAAGTGGTTCAAATCAGGAGGGGGAGATTGACAGGTTTTTTGGTACAAAAGTTTCAAATTGACGGACGTGATAAAAGATTTTAACTTTCTGTTTAGTGTTTTGGCCACAAAAACAGTCCACATCATCAAAAAACTAACGGGGTTAACTCTCAGTTAGTAAGGGATCGTTGGAGGAAAATAAACTCAAAGTTAGGAGTATCTATAAACATTTACTGAGTTGGGATTAATCCCGACCAATAAATAAAACTTGAGATTATTAAAATCCAATAACCTTATTATAAATACAAGATAGCCAATTAGAAATGTCACAAAATCCCCCGCGCTTCGGGGATGCCCTCAGCGTCGAGGAACATGTACTAGGGTGTATGTGAGCGACGGCCCTTCCACTCGGCACCGTCGGATCACTAAGGCCGACTTTCGTCCCTGCTCGACGGGTGGGTCTTGCAGTCAAGCTTCCTTCTGCCTTTGCACTCGAGGGCCAATCTTCGTCCGGCCCGAGGAAACCTTTGCACGCCTCCGTTACCTTTTAGGAGGCCTAGGCCCCATAGAAACTGTCTACCTGAGACTGTCCCTTGGCCCGTATGTCTTGACACAAGGTTAGAATTCTAGCTCTTCCAGAGTGGTATCTCACTATTAGTTTTTTTTCTTTGATGAAATGATACCAACTTTAAACCATTTTTCAACCCCACGATCATCCAACCTTCATAAGGTCTGTTTTTTGGTGTTTGTATAGCCTCCATCGTCACATACAGTTTACCTCCAACGAGTCAAGTGGTTCTGATCTATAGGGGTGGAGATTGATGGGTCTTAAGGTGCAAAAGTTTTAGATTGACGGAACTGATAATTGATTTCAACTTTCTACTTAGTGTTTTAGTCATATAAGTAGTCTACGTCATAAAAAATTAACCATGTTAACACTCGATTAGTAAGGGATCGTTGGAGGAAAATCAACTCAAAGTTGGGAGTGTCTGTGAATATTTTCTAAGTTGGGATTAATCTTGACAAATAAATGAAATTTTGGATTATTAAAATCTAATAATCCATAAATAAATCAGAGGTGAACAAATCTGGACCGAAACCGAGATAGGTACCCACCGTAACTAGTCCAGAATTGTTTTGTACCCAATTTGAAAGGGTTTATGTTTTTCACACATGAAACCGGTTTGAAATTGGTTGAGAGCAACGGTTTGGGAACTCGGGTTAGAAAGTGGTTCTAGTTATTACATAACCGACAAAAAACTCACATACGATATCTCAATACGCCTGAGCAACAATAGTTCCATTGAAAATAAACACTAAACAACGACTACCCGTTTGACCCATTTGATCATAATCAGAATTGATTTAGAGTTCTGACCCGAGCGAGCACCTCTACCAATCAATTATTATTTAAAGTAAGGTATTGGGTTTAAGTCTCACTTTAAATAAAAATGTTCAGGGTTGAGACATTTTTCAAGTTGTGGGTTTTCTCCTTAGGAGCTTGGGGTTGCGGTTTTAGCTAAAAACATATAGGTGAGCCAATTAAAATACACTTATCATCCGAAACACGATCGTATATTTGTCGTTAAAAAATAAAAACTAAAATAACCTCGTGTGGAATTTAGAAATAAACTAATACCCCGTTTCTGTACCGAACTCTACCAAATGCATTGATTTCCTCCGTCGGCTTCTACAAAACCAGCTTTTCTAATTTATTATTATTTATTATTAATATTAATAATAACTGTAACACTTTGTTCCTCTGTATCATTATTATTCTTATTCTTCAGTCACATATTCACAGCAATCTCTGACCCCCAATTTTCTATTCAAATTCTCACAAGATTCAAACATACATACATATAGATTCAAAGCAGACCACCTTCATCATCATCTTCATCATCACCACCATCATTTGACCACCAATTCAACATCATTCTTGCACCAACCTGCTGGATTCTGCAGATCATCTTCATCATCTATCTTGCTCAAATTCTACACCTTTTAACTCGATCTTTACTCTCTGAAACGTGTTTATGATTTCAAGATTTGTTGAATTGAGTTCCATCAGTTCGGTTGATCACTGATCACTTCACAATTGCTCGTCTTTTTCCTGCTATCCGTACGCTTTGATTGATCGTCGTTGCAAATTTGCAGTTATTAATCAAACTCCGGCAAACCCTAATCGCCATTTGAGGTTTTGAGCTCTTTGGGGTAGAATCAAATTCTTTACGATTCTTGTTTGGTCAACTTTGGAGACTATGTGTAGAGTTGAATTTTGACCTTTCATCTTCTTCATCAACCTGAGTTCATCTCTGATCTTCAATGGTTGAAAGTGCAGATTCTGTGAATGTATAGTAAATAAATTCAATTGGGCGAAATGGGTAAGAAGAATATTTTCCATCATAGAAAGAACTCATGGCCTCCTGAAGAATTTGTGAATCGAAATACTCTGCAACTGGTGAGTTCTTCAACTTCATTTTCTTGAAATTATGTTTATTTGTTTATGAGTTCTGCAAAATCCAAGAATCTTGGATATGGATGTTTGTTCTTAGGTCTGTTAGATATGTGCTGTTAGTTGTTCTTGAAACTTTAAGATCAGTAGGTTATGTAATAGCGCGATAGTTTAAGCTTCGGTTTTCTTGTCTGCAGCTTGATTTTGACAGTGGTGCACCACCGGAGCAGGCGTGGAGAAGAAAATTGAACAGCCATGCTGGTATTCTTAAAGAGTTTAGTGTTACCTTCATGGAAGCATTAAAAATGGTAACTTTATGATCATTTGTTAGTGATAATGAACATATCAATCATAATAATCTCAAATGATATGTTAAATGCAGATTGGTCTTGGTATACGATTATGGTCATATGTCAGGGAAGAGGCCTCTCATGGAAGGGTATTTCATCAAACTCTTAAAACTCTATTGTTTTGTGAATCATGTCGTTGTTAAAGACTTGAAGTGGTGAGTAATGTTTGTTACAGAGAGCTCCTATTGATCCTTTTAATCGTGAAGGCAAACCATCGGCGACCCAAGGTGTCCCTCTTGGTGGGATGGGGTAAGTTGTTAGCAAACAATGGGTTCGGTTTATAATTAATGGTTTTACTGCATGATGTGTTTTGTTATGTTGTTTTCTTGCAGAAGTGGCAGCATAACCAGAGGGTTTAGAGGAGAATTTAGGCAGTTTCAGATAATTCCTGGGGCGTGTGAGCCTTCTCCTATGATGGCTAATCAATTCTCTGTAATGATCCACTCTGTTTTAATTTAAAATTTTATGTCTTATTTTTCATAAAATGATTTGTATGTTTATAAAGATTTATATTTTCAATTCAGATTTTTATAACACGAGATGGTGGGAATAAAAAATATGCATCAGTTTTATCACCCGGTCAACATGATGGAACAGGGTAAGAACATAACACAGAAATATGCAACTCTTTATAACTTTGTGTATGTTTGATAGTTTAAGGTAATGACTATGTAAAATGTATTTGTATCAGATCAGATCAAGGTTTATCGTCATGGGGGTGGAACTTAAGTGGTCATAATTCCACATACCATGCGTTATTTCCACGAGCATGGACAGTTTATGATGGTGAACCAGACCCTGAACTTAAAGTGTCATGCCGCCAAATTTCACCATTTTTACCTCATAATTACCGCGATAGTAGTCTTCCAACCACGGTTTTTGTTTACACGGTACACAAATTATATAATTTGTTGTAATTCTCGGGTCATATTAGTGTATTTATACGGTTTCTGTTTTGGTTTTGTTAGTTGGTGAATACTGGCAAGGAAAGGGCACAAGTCAGCCTTCTTTTCACATGGGCGGTATGTTTGATTCTGCTATCATGTTTTAAGCAATTAGAGCATTTAATAGAATTCTAGCATATTCAGATCATGCATTTTATTAATTTTATACAGAATTCGATTGGAGGAACATCACACTTTTCAGGAGATCATGTCAATGAGCCTTTCATGTGAGTTTAATTAACTTATTTATTAGCATTCCTCTCTATTTTCTTCTATTTTGCCACATCTAAATCTTTGACTAACAGAGGTGAAGATGGAGTCTCGGGTGTTCTTCTACATCACAAGTAAGTTTAGAGTTCCATTTTTCACCCCTACACTGTTATAACATCATCCATAAGTGTTCATTACATAACAAAAAGATTACGATTACAATTAACTGTAGTTAAATTGTGTTAGTTAAATATTCTGATGGAGATTATAATATACGCAGGACAGCCAAAGATAATCCTCCTGTTACTTTTGCCATAGCTGCCTGTGAAACCCAAAATGTAAACGTGACGGTTTTACCAAGTTTTGGATTATCTGATGAGAGCTGTGTTACTGCAAAAGATATGTGGGGTAAAATGGCACAGGTAAAAGTTGGATCAATTTATAAAGTTTGAATCTTGTTTATAAAATCTTTAAGACCCGTTCTATATCTTTATATTAAACCATGTAAAGTTGGATCTTGTTGCATATAGGATGGACATTTTGATCGGGAGAACTTTAACAATGGAGCAACTTTTCCTTCATCCGCAGGGGAGGCTAATTGCGCTGCTGTATCAGCTTCCACATGGGTCGAACCAAATGGGAAGTGCACCGTTGCATTCGCTGTAGCATGGTCATCCCCAAAAGTCAAATTCATGAAGGGAAAATCATATCACAGGTTTCTAAATCTTTCAAGTATTCGAATATGCATTCATATTTTCAGTTGTGATCTAATTTTTATATTGTTTTTGTTCTTCAGGAGGTATACTAAATATTATGGGACTTCTGAGAGAGCGGCTGAGGACTTGGTTCATGATGCTTTGACAAGTATGGCATTCTTCATCATGTTCTTGAGCACTAATATCATCAACATGTTATTGGTATTAATGTTGAGATTATGCTTTATTTAGATTATAAGAGGTGGGAAGAAGATATCCAGAAATGGCAAAATCCGATCTTGAAAAATGACAACCTACCAGAATGGTAACTTCTTGTCCTGGTGCTTGCATTCTTTGAACATCAATGGGTTATAAATTCATACTAGCTCATGTAAAACGGGTGGTGAGATTGGTTTCGGGTTGGCTTGTACCAATGAGGCGTAGACATCTTCTATCCAGCAGTTAACGCATAAACTTCTATTACGAAACAATGTTACTACAATGATAATCTGACTTCTTATATAGAACAATTTACCTTGTTCTTATGTTTGAATTGCTGTTACTATGTTGTTGTGTCTTTAGGTACAAATTTACATTATTCAACGAGCTCTACTTTTTGGTTGCTGGTGGCACAGTTTGGATCGGTAATCATCTCTGCTAAACTGTATCTGGTTGATTATTAACTTCAGGTTTGTTGTTAATATAGGGCTGTGTAGTATCCAGTTGGGACCATCTGAACTGGTGGCCCGAACTGTTACGAGGACTAACCATGTAACAGTCCTGTCTGCAGTAGATTTTTACTGGTTTCTGGTCCGGTCCTGTCTGTTCTCAACGGTGTGAACAGCCCTAGTTAATAATTTGAAGTAAATCTAATGATCGTTTATAACTCTGGTTCAGACACTCCACTACCAGCAGACGACTCTGGGAGTGACCAGCATCTACTGAGGATGAAACAGAAAAGAATAACCTCTCCTGATGGCATTGAGAACAATGATTCAACATACGAAAATAATAGTTCTCTTACAAATTCAAGTGAAGAAGATGAAACAGAGGCTCCCGGAAAACATGAAACCACAAATCTAAATTCAAAATCACATGGCGATGAAGAAGACGTGGGCCGGTTTCTTTATCTCGAGGGTGTGGAGTATATCATGTGGTGTACATATGATGTTCATTTTTACGCGTCATTTGCGCTTCTAGAACTATTCCCGAAGATAGAACTCAGTATCCAAAGGGAATTTGCAAAAGCGGTTTTAAGTGAAGACACAAGAAAAGTCAAGTTTCTTGCTGAAGGAAATTCGGGAATCCGTAAGGTTAAAGGTGCAGTTCCTCATGATCTTGGAACCCATGATCCGTGGCATGAAATGAATGCATATAACATACACAATACAAGCAAATGGAAGGATTTAAACCCCAAATTTGTACTTCAAGTATATCGAGACTTTGCTGCAACGGGAAATATATCGTTTGGAACTGATGTCTGGCCCGCGGTTCGTGCTGCCATGGATTATATGGACCAATTTGACCGGGATGGAGACTGTTTAATTGAAAACGATGGATTCCCAGATCAAACCTATGACACATGGACAGTTCACGGCATTAGTGCTTACTGTGGTTGTTTATGGATCGCTGCACTTCAAGCTGCGGCAGCCATGGCGGTCCAGCTAGACGATAAGGTGTCTGCTCAAAAATACAAAAAGAAATTCTTGAAGGCGAAAGCTTCGTTTGAATCAAAATTGTGGAACGGGTCGTACTTTAATTATGATAGTGGGTCGAGTAGTAACAGTAAATCGATCCAAGCCGATCAGTTAGCAGGCCAGTGGTATACAGCATCTGCAGGATTACCAAATCTTTTTGATGATGATAAGATTCGAAGCAGTTTACAAAAGATATTTGATTTCAATGTAATGAAAGTAAGAGGAGGTCGAATGGGGGCTGTAAATGGCATGCATCCTAACGGGAAAGTGGATGATACGTGCATGCAGTCTCGTGAAGTGTGGACGGGTGTCACATACGGGGTTGCAGCCACCATGATTCATGCTGGGATGGAAGAAGAAGCTTTCACGACAGCTGAAGGGATTTTCACCGCTGGCTGGTCAGAGGAAGGGTTCGGGTAAGGTCATGTGTTAGTATACTTCTTTTGAAATGAGACGGGTCGGGTCAAAAAATATTATATATGTGAACCATCCGGTTCTTAAGTAATTTGTCATGATGAATGTTACCTTTTTATGCAGATACGCCTTTCAGACACCGGAGGGATGGACAATGGATGGAAGCTATAGATCATTAGTGTACATGAGGCCGCTAGCAATTTGGGGGATGCAGCGGGCTTTGGAGGCACCCAAGGTGGTACTTGGGGCACCAAGTGTGAACATAATGGATAGAATTACCACACCGCTTAGTTCACGAACATCTTTTAATGATAGGCGTGTTAAAAAGATTACTCACAAAGTCAAGTGCTTTTGTGACTCTGTATTTTGTTGTGCCTGTTAAGATTCTTCAGCTTGTGTTTATTACCAATCAATCAAACATTTTACTTAAAAATTTTATTTTCCAAAATTCATAGAAACAGGAATGTAAAGAAGGTTGATGATACATGTTTTCTTGTTTACAAGCAACAATGATTAAATAGATACTTTTGTGATACCATGATCCCCGATCTAATCGAGCTTGACATTAGAATACAGAAGGGTATCCCTTGTGAGCGGCATGTACATGAGGAACCATACCTGTAAAGAAACCGAACAAATTATATAGATACCAGGTTTAGTTTTGTGGTTAGTAAAACATACTTAATTACTTACCCCCATAAGAGTGGCAATTATAAGAATGATGCCGGTGATCCATGCCAGGGTTCGTCTAACAAGAAGCGTTTCTGCAATCAAAGCGGCATCATGGGAACCCTGTTCTTCCTCCAACCACCTAGGAGATGCTTGTTTTGTGAAGTTTAAGGCTAGCACTGTATCAGATTCTTTAGCAGGTGATCCATTAAAAACAACTACGCCAACGATTTGACCTTTGTATGTTGTTTGCAAGGAGTCGTATATCTTGGAAACCGATGTCACTAACAATTCAGCACATTTCTGAACAATATCATTTGTTCCATAGTGCTCTTGTAAAGCCTGCAACATGTCACAATTACAGTTGAAAATGTAAGATAGGATCATAGGAACACGAAGTGAACAAAAATCAAAATCAAAATTAAAAAACAATTATTTATAACCTTAAGACCATCAAATCTTCCTTTGATCAATTCTGTTGGAGTAGGAAGACCTCCAGCTAAATCTTGATGTATTTGCATTGCCCTCTGGACATTATGGATGAGAGAGATGATACTCTTTGTAAATTCTCTGTCAGCATTCTTTGTCATATGAAGCTTTAGTTGAGCACCATTTGCCAAAGGGATAGTCAGTTCTCCACTCAATGGCTCTGGTTCCGTATTGACGTATGATCCACCCAACCAAGAAGCCTAGATCAATAATCAACAGATAATAATTTAGGGTAGGTAATATCTTAAATGGCATGAGAAAATTCAGTTTTGGTTTGTCAATATCTAACCCTACTAAACAGGCTGTGTTTGGGTTGACCAATTAATTAAATGGATTGTGTTCAGATTGAACTGTTTATGCAATTTAATTAGACAAATCAACCCGTCAACCTGTTCAAGTAAAAAGGTGTGTCAACCCATTGTTTGCGACCCGTTTAACCCATGTATTACAACCCACCAATCCATTTAAAACCTGATTACAACCCACCAACATTTTTTACTTGTTTAAAACAATTTGTTTAAACGGGTTGTGTAGAAGATGCACAATTTTAATTGTGCCCGGTTTAGGGTTAAAATCCTAGGCATGATTAAATATATGGGTCATGTTCGGGTTCAACTATTTAACTTCCCAATCTGGCTTGATTAACACCTCTATGTAGGATTAACAAAAAAAGGTATAACAAAAAGGACTACAGTAAGAGGGAACTTACAAAGGTGGTTAAATCTTTGTCGGTGCATTCCATATCCGCAGGCAGTGGTTCATTTAAAGAGACTACAGACAGCTCATCTTCATCTGCAATTATGCACAAAATTAGTCGCTTATACAAACATCTATGTTTATTACACAACAAAATAAAAAAATGTGATACCAGAAAGTTGAATTTCAGCATCTCCCATAGCAACTTCACTCTTAATGGCTTTACTGAAAACATTACCAAGCTCAGGCTGCTTGTCTGAATGGAATTTAGATATTTTTTAACATAAACTTTTTTCCAAAGTTATACATGAGATGATAAGCATTGATTTGGATATGAATTTGAGTACCTCCAAATCCATTGATCTCAAGGAAGAAAACAGCATGAGGCCTATTAAATGGGTTAGCCACAAGCACCTCATTTAACTGCAAAATTAACAAGGAACTACAACAATTAAACAGAAGAAATTTTAAGTAGAAACAAGAAATTTGAATAATTTAGAAGTAATTTTGCCTTTTCTGAACTGGCAGAGGACAATGTAGAAGGAGGTGCAAAACCAAGCAAGATTGAGATAGCCGCACCTACTTCTGAAATTGACATTGATTTGGACTGCAGAAGCAAAAATAGAACTTGCTGTCATGACATATACCCTTAACTTTTCATCAACATTAAAATGTCGGAAAATATTATAGTATGCAATTGATAATTGTTATCTTTGAAAGATCAATCATCATGATGTGGTTAATCATGGCTAAAGAACACATAACTGAAAGATTAACCCTATATGCTATATGTTTTTTGCTATGTACAAAATTTTGTTTTGATGATACTTGTTACTTGTATCTGTTAAACTCATGGAGAGTATACTCTATTAGGACAAGAAGACAATCAACAGTGTGATTCTTATAACAATAATCACAAATCATGTTCTGATCATTTATTCGTTGTATCTTGTAAAGCGGAGCACCTTGTTCGCTGACCAAACACTTTGTAGAACATGAGTATATCAAGGAAGATTGAAGATGGGCGGATTAATGAAGACAAGGATTCAATTGAGCTCTGAAAGTGGAAGCTAATCAATAAACCATTTTGTAGTTTTGGCGGACTTTGAGCACCATTAGTTGCATCAGTTCTTGTTTTATAAATGTGGTTTTAGTATCTTGCTGACCTAGTGAAGTTATAATAAAATCATTATACTTGCATTGTTATCTTATTGTTTTTTAAATAATTATAAAGCTTAATTTATAAGTTTTTGTCATTCCAAACACTTATCGATAATTTTTCATTCAAGACTATGGATTAAAATGGCTATTTTCTGATTGTTTAATCAGCCCAAAAACAAACAAATATTCATTCACCATTTACTTAACAGCCCTTCATTATCCATGTAGTCCCCTATTAGTGCATACATGATCACACATTGTAAAATGCACTCCTTATTTTGATGACAATAAAAAAATGAATATGTGATAAAGATGTTAAACATTATTACTCATATGTTCATATCCTACATTCTTATAAAACAAATTTAAATCAATCAAGTAATTTGAAGGAAATAAAAAATAGTGGACTACAAACCAGAATGGTCGATCCCTGGGGTAAAAATCAATCAAGTAACTTTTGTTTTTCACATTATCATCCTCAGACATTCAGCAAATTTAAATTAAGAGTAGACGAGTTCTGTTGGAACTTTTGGTGGATCACTAAAGTATAAACATGTTTATAGGTTTTACAAACTAACACAATTTTTAAACGAATCCTAGCTTATTATAAAACAATTCAAAGTTAATAAAATGTGAGTCTGTCATAAAATCTTTTAAAAGAATCTCCCATATGAGGATGTTGGTCAAACTAACCAAGGTAGGTGTGTTGATAAAGTCAAATGACATCTTCCTAAAACTCTCTTAATTAGTGTTTCAATTTGGGCCTTGACAAAAGCAGCCAATCAAATTTCACCCTAAGCAAAACGGCTACAATTTGTTTGACCAAAATTGCTCAAGATAGGATCAAGGTCAATGCACCACTCGACCATGGATCGATCATGTGTGCAGGGTGCGTGAATTTTTCAATGTTTACTAACCCCTCTATTTAAGCAACATTTCCACCAACACTCAAGACTTGCATCATACATACTAAAAACTCAAAAATCATTCTTAAGTGATCTTTGTTCCTAACATATTTCTTACGTGAGATTCAAGATCATAGATTAGCAGAAGAAGTTGTTTGTGAAATTGTAACACTCATTTAAACACTTGTATATATATTTGAGTAGTGATCTCTACCATAATAAAAGGCAAGTAATTAGCGATTCCTACCAAGCGTAATTAATGAGAAGTCTTTGGTGATCCCTAACAAGTGTACAAAATAGAGTTATAGACATTACTAGAATACTAGTGATTCGTACAAAGTTTGATAGATGATTATACAAAAGGGGATCACTACCTATTCTTAAAGAGATAATAGTGAAAACAACTCTTGGTTAAACCAAGGAGTAGACGTAATGTGGATATGTTAACATACACCCGGGCCACTACATATCTTTGTAGTCTTGTTGTGATATACTTATAACTCTTGTTTCAAGCCTGAGGAATTATTAAAATTTAAAATTGGACTTTATGCAAATATGCAATTGTGGACTTAATATAAAAGATAAGTAGGCCCTAACACTCTAAGGGGCTGTTTGGTTTGCATAATGCTTTTAAAGGGATTAGAATCCAACAAATAAGTTGAATTTGAAGGAAACAAATTCAGAAAAATAAGAATGTGTTATATGTTTAGTTGACACCATGTATTGGAATTTTGTTTTTATTCTTTTAATATAATTTTGTTTGGGGATTCATTAAAATTCAATTCCATCACTTTTGAACCAAGCAAGGAATAGAATGTAAATTCCCAGTTCCATCATCCCCCATAGAGTAGTTGATTGTTTGTAAAAAAAATAAAGCTCAAAGCTAAGTTCTACAAAGACTTGTAGCTATGCTTGTGTACAACACAAAGTGTTCGGCAAACCAAAAGATAATATTTGAAAGACTAATCCTTACAAGATAACAAGGATGTCAATCTTTGTCTTTTATAGACTTGAAATAACATTAGAACAACCATTTTAATTTTGCAACAATTGCTTGTTATTTTATGCATTGAAATATAATAAGACTCTCATTACTAGCTATGCAAATGAAACTTTCTATTGTATTGAAGACAATCTCTTTAGGTTCAAATAAATACATTATATGTTGTAAAATTAATAAGCAAAGACTTCAATCACAAATAAAATGACTATAAGGTTTTTGAAAGGAAATTTGAACTTCTTAACTATATTCATTGGTTATTGTATACTATAGTTGTCCTTTAAAAGTTCAGCAGCGTGCAACATTAAATGTCTTCAAGTAAAACAAATTCCATTGTGCATTAAAGAATTGCTTTTGGTTGGTTGGTTGGTTGGTTTTGTAATTGTTCTAACTTCTATTAGTATATGACTAAATACAAGCTTTCTATAAAGGTTTGCAAATCAATACTGCTGTTGGTATTCATAAAACTAATATACTAGCATCCACAGTCCACACTTCACAAAAAATATCCATTTTCCATTGAATTTGAAGAGCTAACAGAACATAATAATAGCAACTATGGCCGTCCATCTATACAGGCATCCCAAAGGTTACTAAGCACGCTACACATTCTATTTCAAATAATAACCTTGGTCACAAATGAGATATTTCTTGAAATAAACTTATGGAATCTCCTACACTACCAAGCAATGATTACAAAAGCATAGGAACTAGCCTCTCAGATAACCTTTATGACAAAAAGACATCAAAATCCTTACTTGTTGCATTTTCATTCCATTAACATCTGAAAACGATTTCTTGACCTAGCTACCAAACATGCAAACTTCTAGTATTGATGATCACAAATAGTATATATAAATCAAAAGCATGCTACTAATTATAAAATCAGTATCTAGCAAAGTTTCAGGCGAAAATGTTCTCTATTTAGTTTCACATTTCACCTACCCCTAGATAATTCACTATAATAAGCATCTGTAACCACATAATACAAAAGTAATCAGGCATATGTCCCCAAACAGTATAACAAGTAATCAACAAACAAAACAAGGCATAAAATCATAACAGGAACACACATCTACAACTATCTGAACCCAAATATTACAAAAATGACGCCACAAAAAATGCTTATTAACCTCCACACACCAAATCAACCGCAATCATTTATCCATCTACATCGATGTAAGTCGATAACTACATAGATTCAGTAACCAATCACAATTAGAACTAAAACAAGCCTCAAATCCAGAACAAAACTCAACACAACAATTACCTCAGATGAGGGAGACTGAAAATAGGAGTGAGTGGAGCTATCAAGGAAATAAACTGAGCCAGTTCCATCGGCCTACATCCAAATCAAGCAGACATAAAATTCACCGATCTAAATCAAATCAACAACAAACAGAAGTAGAAGTAGAACAAACGATGATGTGATTACAAACCCTAGATTGACAGCAGATGATCGATGAAATAATAATCAGCAATATCAACGGAAAAGTTGAAGATCTTATGGAATCCATGGAGGAAGATAGAATACGTCTCCGATGCACGATTTGGAACAAGGAACGTGGTGGTTGTTTTAACCGTATTCGGGAGGTGAGGAATGAGGATGGGATGTAATATTATGGAAACGGTGTCGTACTGACCATGTGATCCGTGTGAACTGTGAGTGCAGAAGTGTTGTCTTTAATGGGCCTTTTGGGGTTTCTCTTCGGGGCCATCCACTTTCCTCTGAAAATGGCCCTGGTGCCAGTTTGAAGCTAGTATCCATACGTCACAGGATTCAAATCAGGGGGCCGGATTCAATACTTATAAAGTTTTTTTTTTGATAAAATACGTATAAATTTCTACTACTGAGAGAAAAAAGGGATGGTTGGGGCCTCTCTGAGCCCCAAAAAAGCTTCACCCCTGATGGAAGCGATATACACCCTAGGTTTTTAAGCGGTATATATTTTTCAGTAGTTAAACTTGTTTGAAACCGGAACCCAAACGGTCAGAAACCGGCAAAAACCACTTGGAAAGGAAACAACACAATTAAAATTGATCAACAAACCGAACCAGACCGGGTTTGACTTAAAACAGGTACCTATACAAACTGGTTTGGATAAATCTGGTTTTATGCATCTCTAGTTTCATACTAGATAAAAATTAGCTATACTGTCTAGATATAACAAATAGATGGTCATAACTCACAAAGAGAGTGAATTATATGGTTAACGGTGCACAATCGTCTTATTTGTCACAATTAAACTATAAATATAAGTGTTATCTACAATTCTTGTCCTTTGAGTGAAACAATCTTCTATCATGTGTGATTATTTTTATGCACTACATCAAATCGTTTAGATGATTCTTGTAACTCTTTCCTCAAAATTGTTTTGGAGTGAACACACCCTTATATGTGTGTGTATGTCTTACATATAATTGTGCACTAACGTTATAAACCAGTTCACAATTTTATAAAGCATGCAATTATAATGTTATGAATAGAATTTATAAATTTAAACAACTAGTTTTTTTACCCGCCGTGAGTTGCGGCGGCATTGAAGACTTAATAAAGTATAGAGTACAATCAACTGGATTTGATTCCGGACTAATTAACGTTAAAACATAGAATAACTCAAATTTATATCGTTGAATGAAATCGAAATGTAGGAAAACTGTAAACGTACATAAGAAAAGCTCGTATAGCGGCTCCGTATGCGACATGACAAAATATAGATTACAATTGTCCTAACTCGTTCAGAACTACATTTACGTCTAAACGTAGACTAACTCGGACTTTGCAGTAGAATGGAAACGTATTATATTTGAACCATATGTATTTTCAAACAAAATATACGTTAAAATATAGATCAACTCAAAGCGTACCTGAAAATAAGCATAGAAACGTTTTTATATTTGACCATACTCATTTCTAAACCAAATTTATATCAAAATGTAAATGAATGTCGAAACGTAGATCATCTCATCAGAAGCGCTAGTTTAATTCGTCACAACAACTAAAATTGAATGGTCAAACCATTATTGGATTTGATTCACATTTATACAACACCATTAAGCTATCAAATACCTTAAAATTCTTATCAAACTGGACCGTAAACATCCTCACCTCGAATAACAAGTCGTGATTAATTTTAGGTATCCTCATAATTATGGATGCGTTTAGTCATTATTTGGACTGTCTAAGTAAAAAATAGCTATAGCCCAGAAAAAATTGGATCGATTCAAAATATCTAAATTCAATAAAATGTTATTATTTCAATAAATAATAATAATTATTAATTCCTTTCAACTTCAATTGATAAATGATAAAACCGCATTGTCTATGACACCACCATTATGTACCAACATGTTAACGTTATACCGTCACATAAGCTATAAACTAAAAAGTAGTTATTGTAACTGGAAACAAATCCAACATCTTTGAAATAGGTTCGATTAAACAACTCAAATTCTTCTTCTAAAGTCTTTTAAAATCGCTTCTAATGCAAGATTGCTATCCATGGTTGGGGTTAACATGAAATACTTTTCATGTTTACCGGTAGACCTAGGTATATATAGTTTATCTAGCTAAACACTCAAAGGAAAAGAAAACAAGATTGCATACTTCACCCATTCTAATAATCTAACCCCAGCATCATGTAACTTGCTTTTCCTTACTTCACCCTAGAAACGTTGCATCACCCACAAATTGAAAGTGAGAAATGCAAATGTTAATTACACCCTTTAGTAGAAATACAATTTAGCCTTTTAGTTTATATGTTAATCATTATCGTATAAATAAATCATATGTTATCAAGTTATATGATAGTTTTTCTTTCTGGTTTAGAACCACATTATCATAAATAATAAACTAAACTAATTCATTTATCATCAAAAAATGAATGTGTAGATCATATAAAATAGCAACGAAATTAATTTAAAAACTAATAATATAACAGTTCATACTTTTCTAAGGTTCATCAAAGTACAAAACAGGCATGCAAAAGATGCCAAACATATAAAAGCAAGTCATATTTTTCAACACCTTTCTAAATTTTAATTAGATTTGAGACACCCAACTTGAGAGCGTTCCCTTTGTCCCGATTCATAGGGAAAAAAAACATGTAGGTTCACAAAATCGGGCACGGATATCATTGGGAAAACGACATTATTGAATGCAACTTAAATTATAAAGATAATTAAATCGGTTACATATGGTCTCTAAGGGGTTGTTGCTTGTTTGACAATTTCTGAATAATTAAGTGTTGAACCAATAAAAGATCTGAACCATTAAGTGCTGAATCATTAATAGGTCTGAATCATTAAAACCTATTATATCGCTTAACTATTCAAAGGCAAATGTCTGATCAATTCAGATAAGATGTCTTAATCATTCAACATTATATCTCTTAACCATTCAACATTACTATAATTCTTAATCATTCAGAGATAAATGTCTGAACCATTCAGACTTTTGCTCGCGAAACAAACAGTCTAAACCATTAAGTGTTGAACCATTCAAACATCTGAACCATTAAAAGACTGATTCAGATGTTGCCAAACAACCCTTAATTCAATTTAGCAAAGATTTCCCGGCATAAAACAGTTGTAAAACAAAATTTACGAGCTCAAGTTTAGCCTAAACATGGCTAAAGGGGTTCGTCTTAGGTCAATCTGACCGGTTCAGAGGTTAACATGTTTATTCATATAAAGTTTTAAAATGGTTTTTTGTATGTCAAAACTTAAACAAGTCAAACATACTTTAAGTCGGATCACTAGAAATCGAACGGGGGCTTTTAGAGATGGATATATACATATTTTGCTAAGGATTCGTGGGCAAAAGGGGCGTGGAATATATTCCACCTACGCATCACCGACATATATTACCAGGGGATCACTAATGGAGCCTTTGCCATGAAATAAGGACAACAATATCATTTTTGAAAATCAGTTGATATCACTTATAGATTACCGACGACATTTACATTGACTAATTAGTGACGGCTCGTTTAGTGATGACCATAGCAACCCCATCAGCGGTAGATTACAGACTTCTATCTTTGGTCCCTTGAATAACCAAGAGATATTCACTGACGACATTTGGTTGAAAACCCATCAGTATTGTTGGTTTTTACTAGAAAAATAAAATAAAAATATATATAGTTTCCTTGAATAAAATATATATAATGGAAATAAAAATTACAAAATATAGATGCAATAATCTACAATAATACATAAACATGTCTTTACAATTACCCCTAGTAGGGAGTGTCCATTCTAGTACTTGTGTTCGGCTTGTTATTAACATATGTCTCATGAAGTAACTAGACATGCCACTTTTTTATATTTAACCAAAAAAAAACATGCTTACCTCATTTATATAGATATTGGGAGCATAATGACTATAAGTTGAACTTGTCATGACCCGTTTTAAACAATTATGGTTTGACAAGTACAATGTCAATTGTCATGATTTCTCTGTCCCGTTTTAATTTTCTTTAGCAAGGGAAGCCGTTATGACATACAATGTTTTAAACATTTGAAAACCTCTCATCATGAATACATTTACTAGAAAACAAGAAACTAAAAGGGAAAAACAATAGAGATCTACGTCCTATTGTTGAGAAGTTGTAGCTAAAACCATTGATGAAGTGGATGAGGAATCAAAAGCTTCCCTCTGAAAATTTATATCGACACCAGTTAATGTAGTTTAAGATGGTGCAAGCCAAATCACATTGTGTATGTCAAGTTATAGTGATAAAACTTCAAGGACACTTGTTAAAAAATCCACTAGAATACGTTTGTAAGTATATGGTAAAACACACAAGAATAGTCCAAGAACAAGTGATTAACTAATCTTAACACTAGAGAAGTTAGCGTGTTGTTCTAGCTCAACAAATGTGCTCCGAACACAATCTTTTTTCTACCTTGAAATTCTTTACCGACGACTCATAAAGAATGGGAAGAAATGTTATATATTTTATTATAATTGGATTGACTAGTCGATCAATGTGATCACGATATCCATAAAACAAGTCAGGAGGTGCGGAGTGCACAATTGTTTGAGTTTATTATGATCTTCGATAAACTGACATTTAATTATTATAACTAGCTTAGTATCTCATATTATACTAGTTGAATAAATAAAACTTAGGTAAAAAAATATTTTATATTTTTAAATTATTTAAAAAGTTTGATGTTTTTAAAAAAATTCTTATTTAATACAAAAAATTGATTCTTAGTAATTGTAGTTATAGAAGGATTTAGTTCTTGATTTATTAAAAAAATAGTTTAATATGAAAAATAAAATAAAATATATGATTAATTGATAGTTAATATAATTATTTAATAGAAGAAAGAAGCGGATGAATTTGAATTAGAAGCTCTAGAATCATAACATGTATCACTTAAAAGTTTTTTTTCTTAATATAGATAGACATTTAAAAAAATACCATGTACATTTCCAAGATTGAGTTCTGCTAGTCTTGAAAAGATGATCAAATGAAGGATCAAATAAAAAGTTTAGTTTTCTTAAAAAGTGTAAAACGTAAAGAGAATGTGACATGTGTCAAGTTAGAAAATATAGAAAAACGTATGTTGATCAAAAAATAATCTTTTTATTTCTTGTTATCTCTCTTTCTAAAACTTCAATCCAGCATATCCTAATTGTATTCCCTCCCCTTAACTATATCAAAGAAATGAGATATGACTTACGAGGGAGTAAACCCGAAAACTAAATCATCAACGATCATCTGCTTTTACTAATCAGATCAACCATATATACTTGATAGCTCCATTTTTCTTATACCTTCAGACAAACTCTAGAAATCAGATCTGCTTTATATAAATTTTATTTACAGTGGTAAAATACATATCTGGCTTAATGTCTAGGCTGGTATCCAGACGAAAACATTAGAAAATCCACCAAAAACTTTTGGGAATATTTTTTCCTATTTAATATTTTCTATACTTAGTTTATTTTAGAAATTGCATTTTTTAATTTATTATTCTTTCCTTTCATGTTTAGTTACCATAATGTATATCTTTATTATTGTATTGTATTTTTATTGTATTTTTTATTATTATGTTGTATTTTTATTATAGTGTTTTGCATTTACTTTTTGAGTAAAACAACATATAAACTGTTGATACATCATGTTCCTAGTTTATGTTCTTAATTGTAAAAGTCTTTCATTTCTTACACATATGTAATGTGAATTCTTAATGAAATATGATATACATCTTGATGTTTATTTGTCTTTAAATATTTCATATTATTATTGTATTTAGTATAATTCATATGTATGAATATCATATATATGTTTGAGGTTGTTGTATATAGTTCTAAGTCAATAATGATTGAGAAATGTGTTCAACTTAGTCGGGTGGTTATTCATGCTAATGGACCATACTTATGGACCATACGTACGAATGAATCATACTTATGGATCAGTCGCACGACTAAACCAGGAGACTGGATCAGTCGTATGACTGAGACATAAGATTGATTCAGTCACACGACTGAACATTCAGTCGTGCGTATGAATCAATCGTATGAGTCAGTCGCACAACTGAACCATGCTAATGGTTCAGTCGTACAAATGAAACTTAAAAACCTATAAATACCACATAATACGTGAAAAAAAGTGACTTCGAAGATTTACAAACCCTAGCCGTCCAGAGCGTCCTAAACAGCCTATCCAACTTCATAGTTCGTTCCTGATCGATTTCTAATCAATTCTTAACGTTTGTTTCATTGTTAGATCGATCAGGTTGTCGTTCTCACTGATTGGATCGCCAATCAAATAGGATTCCGCACTATTTGATCTGGTTTCACGCAGAATCCGTTAGTACTCCGTATGAAACCATCCTAACAAGTGGTATCAAAGCTTTGGTTCGTGATTTTGCGTGGATTCAATTGGTTTTGGTGTTAAAACCTACGTTTTCAATCAAAAGAGTCACATTTTTGCTCCAAAAAGTGTTTTTGACGTTTGCATGTGTTAAAGTTTCGATTGTTCATCAAACGGCAGATTAGGGTTTCTGGAAAATTCGTATTTTGTGTCAAAGTGTTCAAAATATTCGATTTTTCAAACACAGCAGCCTTCAGTCGCACGATTGGACCATTCGTACGACTGAACCCATTCGTGTACTCTCATTCGTACGATTGAACTCAGTCGTATCTCTCATTCGCACGGTTAAGCAACTCCAGTCGGTTGATTACAATCGCCCTGCTCATTCGCACGACTGAATCCAATCGCTCGATTGAATTCATTCGTATCCTTCATTCGCACGAGTGACCCATTCGCATAGCTCATTCGCACGAGTGAATCTGTCCTGTTCTAAGTTTACCAAGTCTATAGCAATGGAAGACCAGTTTACTGCATTCACTGCTGGAAAGGACTCGCGTATCCAGAACCTTCTACTTCTGGAGAATGAGATTGGAAACCACAACAAACCGCCAAAGCTGTTAACTTGGATGAATACCCTCAGTGGAAACAACGGTTTGAAATCTACTTGAATGGAGTTGACCCAAACCTTTGGACATCCATTGAGACTGGTTACACGGTACCAGTCAGTGCAAATGGAGTTAAATTGACTTTGGGAGGAATGAGTGAATCCTAGAAGACTCTGCATAATGCTGAAAAGAAAGCATATGCCTTGTTGACTCAGTCTATACCTAAGGACATATTTCATTAGTTCTCTGAGAACAAGCAGTCTAAGAAATTATGGGATGCCTTGGAAAAGAGATACAAAGGAAATACAGCGCTGAAAGCACTGAAGGCAAAAGCCCTTAAGAAGGAATTTGACAATTTCTCTCCGATTGGAAATGAGAGCTTGGATGATATCATTGATCGATTCTATCATCTGATGAGTGAGTTGCACACTCATGGCGTAACCACATCCATGGAAGATAAAGTCTCTAGTTTTGCTGATGGTCTGCCAGACAAATAGGATCCATTTGTGTCTAATCTGAGACAAAACGACACTCTTGCTACTTTAGACATAAATGATTTCATTTTGAAGTTAAGGGAGGAAGAACTACGTATGAAATACAAGTAAAGGATCCTATGTTCAGAATCCTGCACTATACAATTCAGTTTCAACTCCGGCTGCTTCAGGTGCTCCACTACAAACGGCGTTTGTGTCTAGCTCTTCTGCTCCTTTCCAAAGCAGTGCATTAGGAACCGTAACGTCAGGGTCATCTGGAACCCAATACATAGTTCCTGAGGCAAATACTACAAAGTTGAAGACCGAGAATCTCGGAAATGTCACCGTGGAAGTTGCTAAAGAGCACATGGACCTTCTAGCTGCTGTTGTTCAATCTTATGATGGATTAGTTGCTGGTAAGATTGGAAACTGTCATCTTGCTGACGAGGACTACGAGCAAGTTGATGAAATTAAGCTAGTTTTGCAAGTCGAAATTGATTCATTAAAACAAAAAGCAGTTTGTTAAAAAGACGGGGTAAAATTTGGTTGCCACTAAAGATACGACATTTGGATTTGACAAAACCAAAGTCACGTGTTTCAATTGTGGTGAAAAGGGGCACTTCAAACATGAGTGCGTAAAGCCAAAGAAGACTGGAAATGGAAATCCTTTTCCTATATTCAACCGACAAGACAAGGATAAGATTGGAGCTTCATCTTCAAGCAAGAGTCTAAGGCTTTGGTTGCTCAAGGTGATGAAGGACAAGATTGGTCCTTTCGATTCGTTTCTCAGGGTAAATCAAACATTGCTTTAGTTGATACATTGGATGATGGATCTGCAAGTGAAGGAGACATCATAGCTGAGCATTCACTTTCAGATATCGAAGAAGCTATGAATGTCGTTGATCATTTGGTTGAAGAAGAGCTAAGTGCTACAAACTCAGAATCTCCAGTCACCGAAGAGTCTGACACTGCTTTGATGGCTGATTCGTCTAGTTCTACATAGGTATGTTCTAAAGACGAATTATTTGAAAAACATGCATGTAATGAATGTGATAAATTTAGGAAAAGCATTGATTTAAAATTTGCTAGGTTTTTAGAACATAATGATAATCTAGTAAATGATTTACAACTCTGCACTGAAGCAAATCGTGTTTTAAAACAATATGAGTGCTGCTTCAAATAAAAGATAGAACTGTTGGGGAAACAACTAAGGGAAACCGAGGTTGTTGCCTTAAATCAATCAAATGACATCAAGTTCTATTTAAATTCGTTGGAGGAAACTAAGAAGAAAAAAGCAGTTTTGCAAGTCGAAATTAATTCATTAAAACAAAAACTGCACAGTTTGGCAAGTTCTTCTCACATTGTTCAGAACCTAGTGAAAGAATGGAATGCAGGGGAAGGTTGTGACATCCGTCACCTTAAGGTCCGTCAATTAACGTGTTTGCCCGTTATCTATTCTTTGATAGGTCATTCCTCATCCTTATTTGATTCTATATGTGGATATCATGTGTGCATTACTAATGTTGTGTGTGTATTCGTTATAACCTTATGTAACCTTGAAAGACTTTTAAAAATCTCATTTTTGAAAACGACAAATATATCATTTTATATATATATTAAATATTTTTAACATAACCATTTCTTAAGTCATAACAACATTAAATGCACTTTTACAGTTATAATAAAACACCTAATACAGTCGTTTTTCAACTGAACAAAATTTGGGAAAACTCGAGGGTTAAGTGCAGGGACTAAACTTGTAATTTTGCAAACTTAGGCTGGGTATAAATACCCTCTTACCAGCCCTAAGCCTTCACATTCACATCTTCTTCATCTTCATCCTCTACACACACAAAATCACCATTCTAGCACCAAATCCAACCCGAGAGGTCTTGTTTTCTTCGTCTTGACACCGTCTACTGCTTAGACTACTCCTTTCTAGCAGGTAGTTGTCTTTGGTTGTCTGTTTTCTAGCCTTTTCACGGCTGTCCAAAACTAGGGTTTCAGGTGTTTGGGTTCAACTCGAACATACAAGGTCGTATGGGTGCGTGTGAGGTCTTCTTGCTTGTGTTTCATGTTTGTGTATGTTTGTTGAGTGTTTCTGGAGGTCCTTGTGGTGTAAAACCCGTGTTTAGAGCAGCTCGGGGGCTGCTCATCACGACCACAGTCGCGATTCTGCAGATCAGGCGACTGGGTCATCCATGCGATTGAGCCGTGCGACTGAGTGGGCTGTGCGACTGAATCATGCGTTTGAGTCAATCGCGCGACTGAGTTGTGCGACTAGGCATGTTGTGCGACTGAGTGGTGCGACTGAGTGTCTGTATGCGATTGAGTCATGCGATTGAGTGATTGTGTGCGATTGAGTCAGGTGACCGACTGAATGTGTGCGAATGTGCGTGATTCGCACGACTGGAGTCCAATCGCACGAATGAAGGTTTAATCGTACAAAAGTAGCTAATTCGCACGATTGAAGGTTGATTCGTGCGTATGGAGGTTGAGTCGTGCGATTGGGTGTTGTGTGGTACGACTGAATGCCAGTCATACGAATGAAGGCTCAATCGTACGAATGAAGCTGATTCGCACGATTGAGGGTTGATTCGCACGAATGGAGGTTGAGTCGTGCGTCTGGCCTTGTTATGCGACTGAAGTGGTTGAGTTTGATCCCTTGTGCGTGGTGTGAGTATGTCGCGTGATGTTGAGGTAACATTAACACAATAATGCCATTATTCGGCCATAAATATTAAAGTCAACGCGAGAAAGGACACACATACTATTTTAAAAAAATTGAACTAACGCTTTACAACGATCAATTGACTTATAACTATTGACACTTATTCAATGCTTCTTCAGTAACAATGAGACTTTTACTTAAATATCATCATCAATGGCGACAATGTCTTGTACTTGGATCTACATAAGATCTAGTACGTGTGTCAGTCTGTGTGTGTTATACGCGACCCAGCCGATACGACCCGAACCGACCCATCATTATTGCGCGCTTATATACATATCATATCATTAATGCTATACAATAACTGTCAATAGGTGTTTGACTGTTTATTTGCATTCAACATTTGGGATACATTGCTAATACATACTTACCACCTAACAAGTGAGTTTCGTGGCCCCTTTTTACGCTTATACAATATTTCAATCATTTACAACATGGGGGAAAAGTATGCTTACTCATTTTCAATGCTGTACAACTTACATACATTTTACATACAAGGAATCAACGTGATACTGTGTTGCAAGTACTATTTGATACATGCTTGGGTCTGCTGTGTGGTTCTATCTTTGCAACTATTTAATTCCAGTGTGGGAACCGACGGTTAGGTATTGGTAGTACTACTGGGTTGACACCCCCACCCTCGTTCGATAGTATACTAGTTGGTACCATCAGTGGCCAGGAACGGACCATTGGGTGAATATATGCCGACAATTTCTTTGTGTACGTCGCTAGGTTTGGTTGCAAAGCTCATGTCATGTGATATTTACTTGTGTATATAACTGTATTCACGGTATTCCGCAACGCTTATATTATACAGCATCACTTACATTTTATTACATAAACCTGCGAGCTCACCAACAATTATGTTGACCGTTTTGAGCATATCTTTTCAGGTGATCATGCAAGTCCAGGAATCTAGGTGTGCTGCCTTAGTGGAGACCCTAGGATGCATTTTTGGGACTTATCATGTTTTGTTAAACAATCTTTTGAACAATGTTAACGCTTGTAAACAATTATCAACTTTTGAAACTTGTTCCCGGGTTGTGGGAATTAACATTTACAATTTTATCTTATGTGATTATGTGTTATCATTATTATGTTGCTTATGGCTATGTTGTCGTGAACATTGACTAAACACGACACAAGTCCCCTTGTTGTCGGGTGTCGTCATGACACGCTTGCCATCATTTATTTTTATTGCTCTCTATTGCTTACCATATGTTATATGACGATCCCGGTCTCGTTACATCCCCGTGTTTCCACTTTCAGCGGGGGTGTGACAGATTGGTATCAGAGCCATTGGTTATAGAGAATTAGGCAGTACGCTTGACCTAGACTATAACCTAGGAACCTTCATGTAGATTTGCATTCTAGGACTCTGTATGCATATTATATCTCGTGTATGTGTTCCTCGCTGCTTGATTTGTTCATCTATTTGTTATGTGATCTTTCCGCCCTATGAGAGAGCCCTTGTGCTCACTCTTTTATGGGATGCTTCTATTGAATCTTCCGTTCCCTCTGCGCGCCGAGTTAGTTTATCAGATCCGGGTATTAAACCCGAAGAGATCTTCACAGATCATGCTATCGCGCTTGACCCTGGACATTGAGATTAAACCTGAGGAGGCCTTGTCTGAAACCTCGAAAGAGGAAGGAAATAGACAACCTCCGCTAGACTAAACGTGATTGTATACATGGACTTACAACTGTTGTGATGGATTATCATTGAAACATTATCAATTCATGGTGTGAGAACTGCACGAATTGCATGTGATGTGTGATGACAATAAGCGTGATATTGACATGAAATACATGGACTTGATGGATTATTATGGATATGATGTAAAGGAAAGTCGGATGTCATGTAACCGGATTGGGCATCATTCTCGGTACATCGTGGGTGTGGTGGGAACGCTGCGGGGAACCCTATATATAAACATCACCGGTATACCGAGAATATGCTTGAAATGGGCTGCATGGTGATCTTGACCGACCGGAACATGAACATTGGAACTTGATAAGTGGAATACTTGTGTATCTTATGGTGACTAAAGCTTATATGTTACCTCTTTTATGATTAGAACATGCCGCCTCGAAGAGTTACCCGCAGTAATAGCGGCGGGAGGGAAGCCCCAAGGGGCAGAGGCAGAGCACCAAGAGCAGATGATGCTCCTGCCAGTAACAGTCAAGGAACAGGGAACGCCGACATGGCAGCCCTGATTGCTCAACAGTTGGCCGCACTGATTCCTACTATTGTGGCCCAAGTGAGCGACGCACTCCAACAACACCACCCTCACGGGGATGGTGGCAACGATGATGGAGCCCAAGGTGGGATCGAAACTGAGACGGGAAACGGGAACCCGACCGGAAACGAGAGCAACCAGGAAACCGGAAATGGTGGTACTGCCGGTATTGAGACTGGGGTGGTTAATGCTCGTCGGGGATGTTCGTACAAGGAGTTTGTGGCTTGTAAGCCGAGGGAATTTGATGGGAAAGGTGGGGCGATAGCCCTAACCAGGTGGTTGGAAAAGATGGAGGCAGTGATTGATATTAGTGAGTGCCTCGACAGCCAGAGGATCACGTATGCCACTTGTTCTCTATAGGGTAAGGCCCTAACCTGGTGGAACACCCAGGTTCAAGCACGAGGAAGAGAATCTGCGATGCAGATGTCGTGGGACGAGTTCAAAGCCTTGATCACTGAGGAATACCGCCCTCTCAACGAGATGCAGAAGTTGGAGAATGAGTTCTGGAATCATGCCATGGTGGGGGCAGGGCATGCAGCTTATACTGATCGTTTTCATGAGCTTGCAAGATTGGTTCCGCATCTGGTTACGCCGGAATCAAAGAGGATCGAACGGTACATTTGGGGACTCGCGCCTCAAATTAGAGCGATGGTTACAGCAGCCGCTCCTCCTACTATTCAGAGCGCAATTCTGAAAGCTGGCGTTTTGACTGATGAGATGGTTAGAACAGGGGTTTTGGGCAGAGGAGCTGAGAAGAGAAAGGATGTTGGGGAGTCGAGCCGGTCGAGTGCCGGAAAATTTGAGAAGAGGTCTAAGCCGACCAGGAATTTTGTGGCCGTGTCTCTGGCCAGGAGAGAGTATGTGGGCCGCACCCCAAATGTGACAGGTGCAATTATCATCATCCCCCAGGGACGCAGTGTCGGGTGTGCGCTAACTGTAGGCGCCCGGGTCATTTGGCGAGAGATTGCAGAACTTCGCCGAATCTGGTAGCACCCGTCAACGCGGTTAACCCCGCCGGGAATGCAAGGGCTTGCTTTGAGTGTGGGAGCCCCGATCATTACCGAAACATGTGCCCCAGGCTGAATCGGGCACCGGGTCAGCAAGGAAACAACCAGCAGCAGGTGATGGCTATCGCTGGGAATCAAGGCCCGACTAATCAGGGAATGCAGCTTGGGGACGTGCATTCGTCATTGGAGCCAATGATGCTCGTCAGGACCCGAATGTTGTCACGGGTACGCACTTACTCAATCATCACTTCGCATCTATATTATTTGATACTGGAGCAGACAATAGTTTTATATCTGCCGAGTTTGTGCAATTGCTTGATTTGAGTCCTAGTAGGCTAGAAACTAGCTACTCTGTAGAAATGGCCAATGGTAGAGTTGTTCAGGCCGATGAGATTATTAGGAAGTGTTCGTTGACGCTGGAGGATCATGCCTTCGATATAGACTTGATACCCTTTGAGCTAGGAAGTTTTGATGTGATTGTGGGTATGGATTGGTTGTCGCAGAATGGAGCAGAGATTGTCTGTAGGGACAAAGTAGTACGTATCCCTATGCCAAACGGGGAAGTACTCAAGATTCAGGGAGAACGACCGGGTAAGAACTTGAAGCTTATCTCCTGCATGAAGGCACGCTAGAGTTTACGAAAGCAGTGCTACGCTTTTCTGGCTCATGTGATTGAAAAGAAAGACGAAGAAAGGAAACTGGTGGATATTCCAGTGGTACGGGATTACCCAGAAGTATTTCCAGATGACTTGTCTGGTTTACCTCCTCCACGACAGGTGGAATTCCGTATTGAGTTGGTTCCTGGAGCTACACCGGTAGCGAAAACGCTATATCGACTAGCGCCATCCGAGATGCAAGAGTTGTCTAGTCAGTTACAGGAACTACTGGAGAAGGGTTTTATTCGACCGAGTCATTCGCCGTGGGGAGCACCGGTACTATTTGTCAAGAAGAAGGATGGATCGTTCCGTATGTGCATCGATTACCGTGAACTGAACAAGTTGACGGTGAAGAACCGATATCCTCTCCCCAGGATCGACGATTTATTTGACCAGCTGCAAGGAGCTTCGTATTTTTCAAAGATCGATCTTCCTTCTGGTTATCATCAGCTAAGGGTTTTCGAGGACGACATACCGAAGACTGCGTTCAGGACTCGTTATGGGCACTATGAGTTCTTGGTCATGCCGTTCGGATTGACTAACGCACCAGCTGTGTTCATGGATCTAATGAATCGGGTGTGCAAACCTTACTTGGATAAGTTCGTGATCGTGTTCATAAACGATATACTTATCTACTCCCGATCAAAAGAGGATCATGTAGAACACCTTCGTGCAATTCTGGAGCTACTACGGGAAGAGAAACTTTTCGCCAAATTCTCAAAGTGTGAATTTTGGTTGCGAGAAGTGAAATTTTTGGGTCATGTGGTTAATGAGGACGGGATTCACGTAGATCCCGGCAAGATCGAAGCGGTGAAGAAATGGGATACGCCCCAAACGCCATCAGAGATACGGCAATTCTTGGGATTGGCCGGTTATTATCGTCGCTTCATCGCGAATTTCTCAAAGATCGCGCAACCGTTAACCCTGCTTACTCAGAAAGACAAGAAGTTTGACTGGGATTATGCACAAGAACAAGCGTTCCAAACGCTGAAAGAGAAGTTGTGCAACGCGCCTATATTGTCTCTCCCAGACGGAACTGGTGATTTTGTGGTTTACTGCGATGCGTCACATCAAGGATTGGGATGTGTACTAATGCAGAAGGATAAGGTGATTGCCTACGCTTCGCGACAGCTTAAAGTGCACGAAAAGAACTACACCACTCATGATCTTGAGTTGGGCGCGGTAGTGTTTGCACTCAAAATTTGGAGGCATTACCTGTATGGAACCAAATGCATCATCTTCACTGATCATAAGAGCCTTCAACATATTCTGGATCAGAAGGAACTCAATATGCGCCAATGACGTTGGGTAGAGCTTCTTAGTGACTACGATTGTGAAATCCGGTATCATCCGGGGAAAGCTAACGTGGTGGCTGATGCCTTAAGCCGTAAAGAACGTGTGAAACCACTGCGTGCACGAGCGTTGGGATTGACCATCCAAACCAACTTGAAAGCTCAGATCCAAATTGCACAAAGTGAGGCATTGAAAGAAGAAAACCTCGCGGGAGAAGAGTTCCGGGGGTTGGATAAACAGATGATACGCAAGGATGACGGTATTCAGTACTTCATGGATCGCATATGGGTACCCAAATGGGGAGGTGTTCGAACCTTAGTCATGGATGAAGCCCACAAGACGCGATATTCTATTCATCCTGGTGCAGACAAGATGTATCATGATCTTAAGGATCTATACTGGTGGCCAGGCATGAAGAAAGACATTGCCTTATACGTCAGCAGATGTTTGACGTGTTCCAAAGTTAAAGCTGAGCATCAGAAACCATCGGGATTATTACAGCAACCTGAAATTCCCGAGTGGAAATGGGAGAACATAGCTATGGATTTCATTACCAAACTCCCTAGAACAAACAGCTGTCATGACTCGATTTGGGTCATAGTGGATCGAATGACAAAGTCCGCACACTTCTTGCCTATCCGAGAAGACTACAAGATGGATAAGTTGGCGAGATTGTACATTCAAGGAGGTCGTGACACGGCACGGGGTGCCGGTGTCAATCATATCCGACCGTGATAGTCGATTCACTTCACGTTTTTGGCAGACGCTACAGAAAGCGATGGGCACTCGGTTAGGCATGAGTACAGTCTATCATCCTCAAACAGATGGCCAAAGTGAACGCACTATACAGACGCTAGAAGACATGTTGAGAGCGTGTGTAATCGATTTTGGTGGTATTTGGGATGCTCATCTGCCGTTGATTGAGTTTTCCTACAACAACAGCTACCATACAAGCATTGGATGTGCTCCATTTGAAGCGTTGTATGGAAGGAATGCAGATCTCGCGTTTGTTTGGCAGAAATTGGTGAAAGTCAACTGACAGGCCCTGAGATCATCCAAGAAACAACAGACAAGATTTTCCAAATCAAAGATCGACTTAAAGCCGCGCGAGATCGCCAAAAGAGCTATGCCGACAATCGTCAGAAGCCTCTAGAATTCAATGTTGGGGATCGTGTGTTACTCAAAGTTTCCCCTTGGAAAGGAGTCGTTCGATTCGGAAAGAAAGGGAAGTTAGCCCCAAGATACGTTGGACCATTTGAGATCATTGAAAGGATCGGTCTAGTGGCTTACCGGTTAAGGTTGCCACAAGAGCTTAGCGGTGTGCATGATACATTTCACGTGTCAAACCTCAAGAAGTGTTTGGCCGATGAATCCCTTCACGTGCCAATCGAGGAAATCAAGATTGACGACAAGCTTCATTTTGTTGAGGAACCCATTGAGATCATGGATCGAAAGGTCAAGCAACTGAAGCGCAGTAGGATACCTATTGTTCGCGTAAGGTGGAATTCAAAACGAGGGCCAGAGTTTACATGGGAACGTGAAGATCAGATGAAACTCAAATATCCACATCTCTTCGAGGATGACACTCTTGGACCTAACTCCAGCTGAATTTCGGGACGAAATTCTCTCAACTGGGGGATACTGTGACATCCGTCACCTTAAGGTCCGTCAATTAACGTGTTTCCCCGTTATCTATTCTTTGATAGGTCATTCCTCATCCTTATTTGATTCTATATGTGGATATCATGTGTGCATTACTAACGTTGTGTGTGTATTCGTTATAACCTTATGTAACCTTGAAAGACTTTTAAAACTCTCATTTTTGAAAACGTCAAATATATCATTTTATATATATTAAATATTTTTAACATAACCATTTCTTAAGTCATAACAACATTAAATGAACTTTTACAATTATAATAAAACACCTAATAAAGTCGTTTTTCAACCGAACAAAATTTGGGAAAACTCGGGGGTTAAGTGCAGGGACTAAACTTGTAATTTTGCAAACTTGGGCTGGGTATAAATACCCTCTTACCAGCCCTAAGCCTTCACATTCACATCTTCTTCATCTTCATCCTCTACACACACAAAATCACCATTCTAGCACCAAATCCAACCCGAGAGGTCTTGTTTTCTTCGTCTTGACACCGTCTACTGCTTAGACTACTCCTTTCTAGCAGGTAGTTGTCTTTGGTTGTCCGTTTTCTAGCCTTTTCACGGCTGTCCAAAACTAGGGTTTCGGGTGTTCGGGTTCAACCCGAACATACAAGGTCGTATGGGTGCGTGTGAGGTCTTCTTGCTTGTGTTTCATGTTTGTGTATGTTTGTTGAGTGTTTCTGGAGGTCCTTGTGGTGTAAAACCCGTGTTTAGAGCAGCTCGGGGGCTGCTCATCACGACCACAGTCGCGATTTTGCAGATCAGGCGACTGGGTCATCCATGCGATTGAGCCGTGCGACTGAGTGGGTCGTGCGACTGAATCATGCGTTTGAGTCAATCGCGCGACTGAGTTGTGCGACTAGGCATGTTGTGCGACTGAGTTGTGCGACTGAGTGTCTGTATGCGATTGAGTCATGCGATTGAGTGATTGTGTGCGATTGAGTCAGGTGACCGACTGAATGTGTGCGAATGTGCGTGATTCGCACGACTGGAGTCCAATCGCATGAATGAAGGTTCAATCGTACGAAAGTAGCTAATTCGCACGATTGAAGGTTGATTCGTGCGTATGGAGGTTGAGTCGTGCGATTGGGTGTTGTGTGGTACGACTGAATGCCAGTCATACGAATGAAGGCTCAATCGTACGAATGAAGCTGATTCGCACGATTGAGGGTTGATTCGCACGAATGGAGGTTGAGTCGTGCGTCTGGCCTTGTTATGCGACTGAAGTGGTTGAGTTTGATCCCTTGTGCGTGGTGTGAGTATGTCGCGTGATGTTGAGGTAACATTAACACAATAATGCCATTATTCGGCCACAAATATTAAAGTCAACGCGAGAAAGGGCACACATACTATTTTAAAACAAATTGAACTAACGCTTTACAACGATCAATTGACTTATAACTATTGATACTTATTCAATGCTTCTTCAGTAACAATGAGACTTTTACTTAAATATCATCATCAATGGCGACAATGTCTTGTACTTGGATCTACATAAGATCTAGTACGTGTGTCAGTCTGTGTGTGTTATACGCAACCCAGCCGATACGACCCGAACCGACCCATCATTATTGCGCGCTTATATACATATCATATCATTAATGCTATACAATAACTGTCAATAGGTGTTTGACTGTTTATTTGCATTCAACATTTGGGATACATTGCTCATACATACTTACCACCTAACAAGTGAGTTTCGTGGCCCCTTTTTACGCTTATACAATATTTCAATCATTTACAACATGGGGGAAAAGTATGTGTAAGGATTCCTTAAGTCTGATGCAACCCAAAACATCCTAAGTGTCTCAGCAAAATGCACTAAGTACTGAAGTGAAGAAGGCTTCGGAAGTTTTACACAATGCATTAGAAAATACTCTAAGTGTAAAATCTTCCGAAGCCAAGACCAATATCTTCCGAAGCCAAACATGAAGTCTTCCGAAGCTTCAGAGACAAAGTCTTCCGAAGCTTCAACCTATGAAGACAGATTTCTTCCGAAGACTTTTAGTACACATGCTTTATCTGATGTACTGTTCCATAAAGCACCTTTTCCGCTGCATCTCTGTAAAGTCACCAACTTACATGAGTTGGTGAAAAGGTCCATGCTTTTGGTAACTGTACATTGAGGTCTTGAGTCTGTAACTTTCCACTTTATGTACTTTATCCTTTTTGTAATGTATAAGGATGTGAGCTATGGCATGTCATAGTCACAAGGTCAAAAGGCAGATATGCCTTTTGATCCTACAATTGATTTTGTTAGTGTCTAGTCAATTGTATCCAGCTGGCTTTCAAAGTATAGCCGGCTGTAGGTTGTAGTATAAGTATTTCAAGTTCTTGTATCTTTCTTTATGCTTTGTAACACTTGTAAAAGAACTTGAGAAAGCAATATACTGCCTCCTTGAAACCCATACTCTCTTGTTCTGTCTCTTGCTTTACTTGTGTTCTTTGTATCACTTTGGTTAACCCAGTTCACTGTTTGATTAAAGTTTAGTTAATCTCCTCATTGTGTTGTTGTGTTGTAATTGTGTTAAAGCCCTTAAACGGTCCTGCAATTGGTATCCGAGCTTTCCAGGCTCTTGATATAAGATCTAACCATCTTAAGATCCCTCACACACACACAAAAACTAAACTCTTAAAATGGCTTCCATCTCAAAGACTCATATGGAGACTGGAACCATGAACAAATCCCCACTGATCACTCTTGATGATATTGACACCTGGTGCATGAGGATGGAAGGTTTCATCAGGTCTCTTGATTCAAGAATGTGAGAATCTGTTGAGAATGGACCTTTCATACCTAACACCCCCTCTGCTACTGGTGCTGGTATGATTCCTAAAGATGTGGCCAACTACTCAGATGAAGATAGAAAAAGAGTAGAGATTGATAGGAAGGCCATGACTGCTCTTCAGACTGCTCTCCCAAACTCTGTATACAGAGGTTTTAAGAAGTGCAAGACAGCTAAACAGCTGTGGGATGCACTGAAGCTGATGTATGAAGGCTCCTCTGAAGCCAAGGAGAACAAGAAAGATCTTCTGAAGCAGCAGTTTGAAAATTTCACCTTCAAAGCAGGTGAAACCATGACCCAACAATACTTCAGGTATGTTGAGATTGTGGATACCCTAGTGGATGGAGGAGTTCCTCTTGAGAACATGGACATTGTAAGGAAGTTCATGTCCTCACTTCCTAGGCAATGGACACACTATTGTGTGGTGATCAAGAGGACTGAGAACCTTAAAACTCTTACTCTTACAGAGTTGTATGGGATTCTCAGTGGATACCGGATGGAAATGAACATGCAAGGTTCATCTGGCAACTCCAACAATCAAATGGGTTCAGCCCTTCATGTGGTTGAAAGGGACAGCATAGAACCCCAACATCATCTCATATGCTACCTTGACAACTCACAAAAGGGTCCTTTCATCACCTTCCCGGAGACACCAAGGGAGAACTTTACTCAAGGAAGCCCATTCCAAGAGACAAGTTCTTCTCAAGCCTTTGTGTCTACTGATGAAAGCTGTGGAAATTATCTTTTCACTCTTGAAGACCTGGACTGTATCCATCCAGATGACCTGGAATACATGGAGATAGTTCAGCAGATGGCTCTTCTCACTCACAGAGCCAAGAAGTTCTACAAGAGGACAGGAAGAAGATTTCCAAGCAATGCTACCAGTGGAAAGTTTGGGCTGGATAAAAGCAAAGTTAAGTGTTACAACTGTAACCTTATGGGCCACTTTGCTAGGGAGTGTAAGGCACCTAAAGCAAATGGGGGCCAAACACAACCCAGACCAAACTACACTGACAAAGCCCCTCAGGCTGAGAAGACAAAGCAACATGCTGCTATTGCTGTTGAAGAGGGAGGCTTTGACTGGAGCTTTCAGGTGGAAGATGCTTCTCCAAATCAAGCACTGATGGCTGGCCATGATGAAGCCAAGGTATTGGAACATCTCTGCACTCCTGAATGCATTGCTAAAGTAAATAGATACAGGTCCTACAACTTAGAGATGAGATCTGATCTTGAGTTATTAAATATATTAAAATCTGATTTTAGAAAGTCTGAAAATGATTACAAGTTAAAGATAAAGGACTTGGAGAAAACCATTTCAGTACTAAAACATGAACATACAGATTTTAGAACTCAGATCCAAGATCTCATAACTAAGTTGACTAAGTGCCAGGCTGAGCTTGTGATCAGCAAAGCCAAGGCAGAGAAGAGTGTTCTTGAAGAAGAGACCTTCAAGAACATGACATCCTCATCCCTGCACAACAAAGTCTGTTATCAAAATAGACAGGGACTGGGATAAAATGAGATAGCTCCTCCACACACAATCTTGTCTGTAAGATCTCCTAGGTGTGAAACTTGTGAAGATGAGCTTCCTCTCATAGATCCTATAAGTGAGGATGATGAAGAAGTGATAGTGAAGAATTCCTCTGAGAAGAGTGAAGAAGAGATTCTTCCAAGGGCCACTATCCTTCTGAGGAGAAGAAATCAACTGTGATGACCAAGTCCAAGAGAAAGAACTTGATCAGGAAGAGCAAAAGGAAAGCAAAGAAGGCTCAAGAAATCAAGGCTACTTTTGATGCTAAGCAGAAACAAGTGTTTATCTCTGCAGGTTTCAAAGTAGTAAGGACTGAAGACATCAACCAAGACTCCTCAGCTAAGAGTCCTGGTTCTTGTTCAAATCATCTCAGTGCAAAAAAGAAACTGGGCTGCTGTGTACCACTGCTGCATAGCCTGGACCATCAAACTCCAAGAACAGTTCAAAGCCCAAAAGAACTGTCTCAGCATCTACCAAGATGAAGGTGGAGAAGGGATATGACCAAAGCCAGTCTTGCTCTCAAAAGGAGACTTGTTTGAAGAAGAAAATGTTATGTGTCATGTGTGAAAGTACTTCTCACATTGCTAAGGATTGCCCATACAATCCTAAAAGTACTGTCCACATGACCAATACAAAGACTTCAAAGAGTCTCAAGAAGTCTCAAGCTTCGGAAGGAAAGTCTATTTCCTTCGAAAGCTCCAAATCAAAGAAGAAGGTTAATGGAAAATTACCTTCGGAAGCAAAGTTGGTCTCGAAGAAAGGAGTTCTTCCGAAGCACTAAAGTCTGCTGCAGTGACTGTAGATTCTTCCGAAGGTTCAGTCATCAAAACTTGTGAAGTTCCAAAAGCTTCTAAGGTTTTGAAGGTCAAGTCCAAGACTCCAAAGGTGGTGTGGAAGTCTAAGAAAGACCAAATGACTGAGGTTTCTCCATCAACAACAGCTGAAGATCCCCATAGTACAACCATAGGATCTATTACTGTTGCATTACCTTCTATTACACTTAATGAGCCCAAGACAAGTAAGGCTTGGGTTTCCAAATGTAACTAATCATTTTCTTTGTGCAGGAACAGCTCAAGACAAACAGGAATGTCTGGATAATTGACAGTGGCTGTTCCAGGCACATGACAGGCAATAGGTCTCTACTCCGTAATTTTGAGAGAATTATGGAGGACCAGTTGCTTTTGGAGGAGATGAAGGTGGTTACATTTCTGGAAGGGGCAAGGTCATAAATGGTAAGCTCAGCATTGAGAAGTAAACTTTGTTAAGGAGCTTGTGTACAATCTTCTGAGTGTATCCCAATTTTGTGATCAGAGTCATAACATGCTCTTTACTGAGCATGAGTGCATTGTTCTCAAGCCTGGAGTGGTCATTCCTCATGAACATATCCTGCTCAGAGCCCCCAGGAAAGGGAACATGTACAAGATGGATTTCAAGAAACATCTCCCTTTGGAGAAGTTTCATGCTTTCTATCTAAAGCAAATAGTGATGAGTCTTTCCTATGGCATAAAAGAATGTGTCATGTAAACTTTAAGAACATGAATAAATTAATTAAACATGATCTGGTAACTGGAATGCCAAAGAAAGAGTTTACAAGTGATGATCATTGTGTTGCATGCCTGAAAGGGAAGCAACACAAGGTATCTCACAAGCCTAAGGAAAAGAACTCCATCACTACTCCCCTACACTTGTTACATATGGATCTCTTTGGCCCCACCAGTGTAATGAGTTTAGGAAGGACCTCTTACTGTTTGGTGATCACAGATGATTTTACAAGATTCACTTGGGTCTTCTTCCTTAGAACTAAGGATGAAACCCCTGAGATTCTGAAGAATTTCATCTTAAAAGTTGAGAATCAATGTGATCACAAGGTCAAAACCATAAGATGTGATCAAGGAACTGAATTCAAGAACCAAATCCTTGATACATTTTGTGATGAAAAAGGTATTACAAGACAATATAGTGCTCCCAGGACTCCTCAGCAAAACGGAGTTGCTGAGAGGAGAAACAGGACACTTATTGAAGCTGCAAGAACTATGTTGTCTGACTCTAAACTGCCTATCACCTTCTGGGCAGAGGCAGTTAATACTGCTTGCTATGTGCAAAACAGAGTTTTAGTAGTTAAGACACATGGTAAGACTCCTTATGAACTTTGGCACAAGAGAAAACCTTTCATTGGTTTTCTCAGGTCATTTGGATGTCCCTGCACCATCTTGAATACCAAAGATCAAATTACCAAGTTTGCTGAGAAATCAATGATGGACACTTCATTGGATACTCTTCCCAAGCTAAAGCTTATAGAGTATACAATCTCAGAACTAGAATTGTTGAGGAGTCAGCCAATGTGACTTTCGATGAGCATACACTATGTGTGGCTGGTTCTGGTCCGGATTGGTTGTTTGATCTTGATTTAGTTACCAACTGTTTTAACAAATCTTGTGAGCATGTTTCAGGATCTGCAGAAAATCTAAATACAGGTGATCCTGATCCAAGATTTGAGCTAGGAAGACCTTCAACTCATACATCTTCAGCTCCAGTTGGAACTACTTCAGCAAATGAGGTTTCTATCAGCACAACAATGACAAATTCAGCTGATACATCTGGTATGCCTTCAAATTCCAGCTCAGAGGCTTCTCAACCAGATAAAGACACCTCACTTGTAGAAGACAACAATGGTGATGGTGATAGTGATCAGAAATTACTTGATGCTAATAACCATACCATAGATGACAACATCAATGATGTCACACACTCATTGGATCAAGTTAATCTTGATAAGTGTGATAATGTGGAGGGTGAATCTTCCAGACCAGATCTAAATTTCTCAAATTTGGATCTTTCTTAGCAACTTGCTGTGATCCCTCAGCTAAGGATCCACAAGTCTCACCCCACCACAAACATCATTGGAGATGTTGTCACAGGGGTAAGAACAAGAGGACAAACCCATGAAGCAAATGTTTGTCTTCACTCTTGTTTCTTATCTCAGATAGAGCCCAAGAAAGTTGATGAAGCTCTAAAGGATGGAAGTTGGGTTGAAGCTATGCAACAAGAGCTGCTTCAATTCAAAAGGCAGAAAGTTTGGAACCTTTGTCCTCTTCCTCATGGGAAGACTACCATTGGAACCAAATGGGTTTTTAGGAATAAGAAGGATGATAGAGGAATCATCATCAAGAACAAGGCAAGACTAGTTGTTCAAGGATACACACAAGAAGAAGGGATTGACTACACTGATGTCTTTGCTCCTGTAGCAAGACTAGAAGCTGTTAGGATATTCCTGGCATTTGCTGCATCCAAGAACTTCAAGGTCTACCAACTTGATGTAAAGTGTGCTTTCTTATATGGAGTGATTGATGAGGAGGTTTATGTCAAACAGCCACCTGGTTTTGTAGACCCTGGTCATCCTGATTATGTCTGCAAGCTTGACAAAGCTCTTTATGGGCTGCATCAGGCACCCAGGAAGTGGTATGAGACACTATATGAGTATCTTTGTAAACATAGATACAGGAGAGGTACTATAGATGGAACTCTCTTCATCAAAGGACAGGGAAATGACTTATTGCTAGTTCAAGTATATGTAGATGACATCATCTTTGGTTCAACTAATCCAAAGCTCTGCAAAGACTTTGAGAAGCTGATGAAAGACAGATTTGAAATGAGTTCAATGGGAGAACTCAACTTCTTTCTGGGAATTCAAGTGAAGCAGGTTGAAGATGGCATCTTCATAAGTCAGTCAAAGTATGTTCAAGACATACTCAAGAGGTTCAACATGACTGATTGTAAGATTGCTAAGACACCCATAGCCAGAAACCACTCCTTTGGTCCAGATCTTGAGAGGGAGTGTGTAGATGAACACTTATACAGGGCTATGATTGGGTCTCTTATGTATCTTACAGCTAGCAGGCCTGATATCATGTTTGCTACATGTATTTGTGCAAGATATCAAGCCAACCCTAAGATGTCTCACTTAATCACTGTGAAAAGGATTTTAAGATACATCAAAGGTGCTTCAACACTTGGTCTATGGTATCCAAAGAATCCTAATTTCAATCTGTATGCCTATACAGATAGTGATTATGGTGGTTGCAATATGACTGCAAAGTCTACATCTGGGGGATGTCAATTCCTTGGTGGAAGGGTTGTCTCATGGCAATGCAAGAAACAATCCTGTGTGTCTGCATCAACTACTGAGGCTGAATACATTGCTGCTGCAAGCTGCTGTGCTCAAGTACTTTGGATTCAAAATCAGATGCTGGACTATGGATTTAACTTCAAAGAGACTCCTATCCACATAGACAACAATAGTGCTATCTCTATCACTGAGAACCCTGTGCAGCACTCAAGGACCAAACACATCAACATCAGGTATCATTTAATAAGAGATAACTATGAAAAGGGATTAATTAAACTAGTCAAAGTTCATACAGATGAACAATATGCTGATCTGTTCACAAAAGCTTTTGATGAACAGAGATTTAAGTATCTGATATCAGCTATTGGGATGATTAACTTTGAGTAGACTTTTTCTTAAAACTAATTCTAATTATTTCTTCTTAAAATATGTGTGTCCTAAGTTGTCTAGTTCATCACTTTCATAAGCTCATGTTTTCTTTGGATGTAAAATTTCTTTTTGAAGACTTTCCTTAGATTCTTGAAAATTTTCTGATACTTCGGAAGATAAAGTTTTATCTTCGGAAGAAAAACATGTCTTCAAAATAAATAACTGTCTAAGAGATTTTACCTTCGGAAGAAGTCTAAACTCATCTTCCGAAGCTTAAAATTCTTAACTCAGACACTTATTCATTTTTAAGGACCTTTTCCTTCCGAAGCAAAATTAACCTTCGGAAGCTTTGTTTATTCCTATACAAAGCATCCAAGGGTTTATTTCTCTTCCGAAGCATAAATCTTCAAGACTCTCAAGAAAATCTTCCGAAGCCATTTTAGCTTCGGAAGCTTTTTCAATCAAAACTTCTGAAGACAAATTACCTTCGGAAGCTTTTCGAATTCCAACAGCCTTAAGCCTTCACTGATGAGCTCACTAGCCCAACAGCCTTAAGCCTTCACTTTGAGTCCCAACACTCAAGTGAACAACCTTCAGGGGACAGCTACCATCCCCAGCCTTTGGATCTAGACCAACCAATTCCCAACCTATCCTTCTATACTGATGAAGACTTAGGATTCATTGAGTACCATGAGTCTCTCTTCTCCTCCCCTACTCAAAGAGAGATAAGTACCTCTGACTCTCCTCAGTCTATCCCACATCAGTCACCTACTACTGAGGTGGACACTTCTGAACCTGTTCAGGATGTCCATATGGAAGAGGTTCTCACTTTTGAAAGTGATTACATCATTAAGACCTCAACCATGGCAACTCAGCCCACAGGCATCTCAACTGAGGCTGCCAGTGAGCAGAGGAAAACCAGCAGCCAAGAAACTCAAGCTGGTGGTGAGAGAGAGGACTTTGGTCCAATCATCTCATCCCCCAATGATTCTTCTGATGAAGATGAGGGGAATTTGAGACTAAAGGTGCAGAAACTGTCAAAAACATGCACCTATTTAGTCTCTAAGGTTAGTCACTTGGAATCTCAGGTGACTACCTTACAAAACAGGGTCAATGATCAGCAACTTCAGATTTCATATCTGCAGGAAAAACTAGCTGGGAGACCTTTAAGGAGAGCTCAACCAGGAACACAAGAACCTGTGGAAGTGATTGACTTATCCTCCAGCTCATCTATGCAAGTGGATGATGCTACCAAAAAGGGGGAGAAAGTTATTAAAACCACAGAACCTGGGAGTTCTTCAAAGAGAATGGACATAGAGGACTCACCATCCTCACTTGCTGTTGTGCATTCTCAGCAACTTCCTCAAGTTCACATTAATGTGGACTCTATAGACTCACTCATCAGGAGTCTCTTTGAGGAAGGTATACCAAGGGCTGTCTCATCTCCACCACAAGGAACTGGCAACTACATCATAAGGTGGAGGTATGATGATGACAGAAGAGCCCTTATACTTCACAGAGTTCAAGGCCAACAAGAAGTTTTTCAGTTCCAAAGCCTGAGCTTCTATGAAAGACTGGATTTAGTCAACATGCCACTTGTCAATCCAAGCAATTCAAGACAAGCTGACAGGCTGGCTCAAAGAATCCAGGACAGGATCCTTGCAGAGTTCTCTCTAAGAAGGAGACTTAGGCAATCAGGCAATGTCATCGGTCAACTGGATATTGAGGTGGACCCTAAGATTAGTTTCATAGAGGAAACCTTGACTGAAGGCCCAGTGACAGAACCTGAGACCCCTGTCTCATCATCAACAACTGCTGCAGAGGTCCAAACTCCATCTGAGACACCTGCTGGTGAAGGTGTTTCTCAGCCTCTCTCTGGCCAGAGCATGGAAGCTACACCAAGCAATGAAGGCCAAGCCTCAATCCACCCTGAGTCACAAAGGTCTGTTGGTGACAAAGGGAAAAGGATAATGACTCCTGAGGAAGTTGAGGAGGAAGAGAGAGAGAGGAAAAGGAGACTAAGGGGAGAAAGTTCTTCTGGGTCATCTAGCTTCATGCAAGCTGCAATCAGGGCTGCTCCCAGACCAAATACTCAAGATGATGAGTTAAGGGCAGTCAGGATTACCTACTTACAGACCAGGAACTATGATATTGATGAAATCATCTCCCTCCCCTTAGAAGAGTTAAATGAACTGGATGACATGGAAGTGTCAAGAGAGATGAAGGAGAAAGAGAATGCAAGGTTACTTCTCCAATTCAAAGAGGAGAAGAGACAGAAAAGACTTTACAAGCATGCTCCCACTCTCTCTCCAATTCAAGAAAGTCCTGCACAGGAAGATGTGGCTCCACAAGAACCTCAGGTAGATAAAGAAGAAGATAGGATCAAGATGATCAACTACCTGAGTGCCACAGGCTTCTATCAGGCAGATGCACTTCTTCCCTTGTCCTATGACTTCATTGAGTTCGAGTACCTAAAGCAACTTGAGCTTGAGCTAGTCAAAGAAAGAAAAACAACCAAAAGGAAGCTAAGGGAAGAAGCTGCAAAGTCAAGAGCCATCATTCAAAAGAATGCAAAGAAGTCTGCTGACAGACAAAGAATGATGAGCTTCTTGAAGCTATATGGATTCTCCGGAAGGAGACTTGGCCCCATGTCTCTATCCACTATGGATGAGCATATAAGGATGATCAAGCAGAAGATTAAAAGTGGAGAACTGATTGACTTGCACTCTCTTCCAAGTCAAGTCCCACCTGAAGTGGAGGTCAAGTTTGAACAACCAGAGACACCTCAACCAGAACCTCCAGCTGAGCCTCAGCAAGCTTCATCTTCTGATCCAAGGCAGGGTCAAACTCCCTCTCCTTCTGAACCTGTGAGGGAGGAACACCCAACTGAGAAAGACACTGATGATCAACATGGTGCTGCAGACCAGTCTTCTCAGTTAAAGTCATCTAAGAGGAAGAAGAAAATGGCTTCTAAACCAAAGACTAAGAAGAAGAAGCCAAAGTCATCTACCTCTGCACCTCAGGCTGAATCAGATCAACCTGAGGAAGTGCATGATGAGGCAGCCCAATCAACTCCTATGCAAGTGGCTCCTCTAACAACTGAGACACCCATCTTGTCCTGGACTTACTCTACCAATCCAGAAAGATGGAATGTTATCAGAGATCAAGGTGTTGAGAATGTCTACTCATGGCAAGACATAATCAACTTACCTCTGCATGATCTCTTTAAGATGAGAAGATACTATGAGAGTCTTGATGATCCTGACCATCTAATGAAGAAAGGAATGGTCTTGATTGTACTGAAGACTACCAACATTTAAAGATCTTCTAAGTGTTTTGGTAGCATCAGCCTAGGGGGAGTTTGTAAGGATTCCTTAAGTCTGATGCAACCCAAAACATCCTAAGTGTCTCAGCAACATGCACTAAGTACTGAAGTGAAGAATGCTTCGGAAGTTTTACACAATGCATTAGAAAATACTCTAAGTGTAAAATCTTCCGAAGCCAAGACCAATATCTTCCGAAGCCAAACATGAAGTCTTCCGAAGATTCAGAGACAAAGTCTTCCGAAGCTTCAACCTATGAAGACAGATTTCTTCCGAAGACTTTTAGTACACATGCTTTATCTGATGTATTGTTCCATAAAGCACCTTTTCCGCTGCATCTCTGTAAAGTCACCAACTTACATGAGTTGGTGAAAAGGTCCATGCTTTTGGTAACTGTACATTGAGGTCTTGAGTCTGTAACTTTCCACTTTATGTACTTTATCCTTTTTGTAATGTATAAGGATGTGAGCTATGGCATGTCATAGTCACAAGGTCAAAAGGCAGATATGCCTTTTGATCCTACAATTGATTTTGTTAGTGTCTAGTCAATTGTATCCAACTGGCTTTCAAAGTATAGCCGGCTGTAGGTTGTAGTATAAGTATTTCAAGTTCTTGTATCTTTCTTTATGCTTTGTAACACTTGTAAAAGAACTTGAGAAAGCAATATACTGCCTCCTTGAAACCCATACTCTCTTGTTCTGTCTCTTGCTTTACTTGTGTTCTTTGTATCATTTTGGTTAACCCAGTTCACTGTTTGATTAAAGTTTAGTTAATCTCCTCATTGTGTTGTTGTGTTGTAATTGTGTTAAAGCCCTTAAACGGTCCTGCAGTATGCTTACTCATTTTCAATGCTGTACAACTTACATACATTTTACATACAAGGAATCAACGTGATACTGTGTTGCAAGTACTATTTGATACATGCTTGGGTCTGCTGTGTGGTTCTATCTTTGCAACTATTTAAATCCAGTGTGGGAACCGACGGTTAGGTATTGGTAGTACTACTGGGTTGACACCCCCACCCTCGTTCGATAGTATACTAGTTGGTACCATCAGTAGCCAGGAACGGGCCCTTGGGTGAATATATGCCGACAATTTCTTTGTGTACGTCGCTAGGTTTGGTTGCAAAGCTCATGTCATGTGATATTTACTTGTGTATATAACTGTATTCACGGTATTCCGCAACGCTTACATTATACAGCATCACTTACATTTTAATACATAAACCTGCGAGCTCACCAACAATTATGTTGACCGTTTTGAGCATATCTTTTCAGGTGATCATGCAAGTCCAGGAATCTAGGTGTGCTGCCTTAGTGGAGACCCTAGGATGTATTTTTGGGACTTATCATGTTTTGTTAAACAACCTTTTGAACAATGTTAACGCTTGTAAACAATTATCAACTTTTGAAACTTGTTCCCGGTTGTGGGAATTAACATTTACAATTTCATCTTATGTGATTATGTGTTATCATTATTATGTTGCTTATGGCTATGTTGTCGTGAACATTGAGTAAACACGACACAAGTCCCCTTGTTGTCGGGTGTCGTCATGACACGCTTGTCATCATTTATTTTTATTGCTCTCTATCGCTTACCATGTGTTATGACGATCCCGGTCTCGTTACATCCCCGTGTTTCCGCTTTCAGCGGGGGTGTGACAAAGGTCTGGGTTATAAGGTAGTACCTCCACCACATGAAATCCTTTTGAACACTAAATGTAGCCCAATTAAATATAACCCAGTAAAAGATCATGTGGTGTCTACTCCTCTGGTAAGTGATCCAGATTCTATAGGTAAACCTGTGAAATCTATCACTAAACAGAATGATTCTACTTTGGGATTGAAAGATAAGATACATGTTGAGGATTTGGGTAGTAAAATTGAAAAGGTTAAATTAGAGTCAGGTTCACAGATGTCTATTTCAGAACCTAAAAGGTCTAATCCAATGAACCTTAAACGTGTTAATCATCCTAATAAAATAAAGTGAAAGATGTTCAAAATGTCAAAACCATTAAATTTGTTAAAGAAGGTGAAACATCTACAAAGGAAGAAAAGAACCCAACCAGACATATCTCAAACCCCGACCAAATTCAACCCCACATCACAACTTTCTTCAAAGTACTGAAGGAAGATCCTGCTACAGTTGTGGAAATTGAGGACATATCTCTCCAAATTGTCCTTATTATCAGACACCTAAAAAGGAAATTAAACTTTTTGATGAAAAACCAAGATATTCTGAAATTAGATCTAATGTGTCACCTAAGGTTACACCTAAGTTTATTAGTGAACCTAAAGTTCAAACCATAAGCTAGTCGTCTGTTTACCACAAACAGGCCTTACACAAAACTGGTTTATGGAAGATCAAAACAAGTAATGTGTCTGATAGTGAGAATAAGAAGAAGAAAGATGTGCCCTCATCCTCTGAAGGATAGTGGGTTGAGTTCATGATGTGTGATACCTCTGGGACACCCAAGCCAGTTAAGGCTTGGGTCCCAAACCTGAACTAATCAATTCCTTTGTATGTGCAGGGTGTCCGCTACAACGCTATCACTAATACCTGGATTATTGATAGTGGGCTTCCAGGCACATCACCGTGAATTCGTCTCGTCTTTTCAACGTCAAGCAAATTAAAGGGGGACACGTATCGTTTGCTGGGAATAAAGGAGGTTACATCACCACTCAAGGCGAAGTGGGAAATGAGAAAGTGAAGTTTGACAAGGTCAACTACATTCAACAACTGCAAAACAACTTGCTTTCTGTCTCCCAAATCTGTGATAAGGGATTCAAAGTTGTGTTTGACAACAAGAAGTGCTACATGTTGAAGAAGGAGTATGTTGTCGAGGAGGATAAAATTCTAATGTCAGCTTCAAGATATAACGATCTGTATGTCTTGGATCTATCAAAAGCCTCCACAACTGAATCTACTGCCTAGTGCTTCTTGTCAAAGGCAACAGAGAGGGATTCAGTCTCCTGGCATAGGAGAATGGGACACATTAATCCCAGGAAGATGAATCATCTGGTTCATAATGATTTGGTGAATGGAGTTACAGTCAAGAATTTCCAACTCCCAGATTTCTACGTAGCATGTAAGAGAGGAAAATAGACCAAGAAGTCTCACAAAGCAAAGAAAGTCAATTCTATCGACATTCCTCTCGAGCTTCTACACATGGATCTGTTCGGCCCAGTCTGTACAAAGAGCATTGCTGGTGATTGGTACTGCTTTGTAGTAACTGATGATTACTCAAGATTCTCTTGGTTGATGTTTCTGAAAGCAAAGTCAGAGACATTTGAATCATTCAAGCATCTAGTCACTACATTGGAATCACTCTACAAGCTAAAAGTAAGAAAAATTCGATCAAACAACGGAACAGAGTTCAAGAATCAGTGGATGGAGACATTCTGTCAAGAGAAAGGAATTGTTCATTAATTTACTTCTGCTTACACTCCACAGATGAATAGGGTTGCTGAAAGAAAGAATAAGAGCTTAATAGAGACAACAAGGACAATGTTAGCCGACTCTAAGCTGCCCATTCAATTCTGGAACGAGGCAGTGGCTAATGCATGCTACACTCTCAATCGAGAGTCTTAGTGGTCAAAAGTCATGCAAAACGTGTTATGAATTGCTCCAGCGACGTAAACCCAACTTGAAGTATCTAGAACCATTTGGAGCACCGTGCATGCTGTTAAAGAAAACTCAGACTGGGAAGTTTTGTGAGAAGGTCGAAGAAGGTATCTTTCTCGGATATAGTGTACCAGACAAGAGAGTTTATAACAACTCAATGGGTCAGGTAGAAGTGTGGTGCAATGTTGATGTCCAAAGATACACCACCCCCTGCTGGCAAAGGACCTTTCTTCTTCTTTGACTATGATGGTTCAAGTCCTTCAATCTACCTCCTTCTTATCCCGATGATGAGTTACCTGCTCGAATGATGTAAGATGTTCTAAATACTCCTCCACTAGACCCAACATTATCAGTTCCATTAGACGATACTACTAGCCATCAGGGGGAGAGCTTGAAGTAAATGAGTCTTCCTCTGAATAAGAAGCAGTTGAGACTGCAAATGTGGACCAGGAGGAACAGGTTCCCACTACAGAAAGTACACAAGCATCTAATCTTGATGCCTCTGGAACTTCTGAACCCCATACTCCAACAGCCATAAAAACTAAACCTGGGATTCAAAATCTGGATAATGAGGTAGATGTTCCCACCACTCCCGGAACTCGAGTTAATATGCATCATCCCCTGGACAACATCATCGGGGATATTCTATCGGGAGTTCAGACACGAAATCAATTATACTCAGCTGATTATGCCGCAGTCATGGAAAAAGAATATCTACACGATGGAGCTTATCGATGTTTTGTGTCTCAATTTGAACCAAAATATGTAAGTGAAGCTTTAAATGATGAGGCATGAGTTAGTGCTATGCAAGAAGAACTCCTTCAGTTCAAGAAGTTAGGAGTATGGACTCTTGTGGACAGACCAAAAGGGGCAAAGGTGATTGGCACTAAATGGGTTCTTAAGTGTAAGAAAGATGATCAAGGGGTTATAATCAGAAACAAGGCTCGGCTTGTTGTTCAAGAGTTTAGACAAGTCAAAGGCATTGACTACAATGAAGTGTTTGCACCTGTGGCAAGGATGGAAGCAATTCGTATCTTCTTAGCCTATGCATCCTACATGAAAATCAAAGTTTATCAATTGGATGTGAAAAGTGCATTCCTTCATGGTGAAATCCGTGAAACGGTGTACGTCAGTCAACCCGAAGGATTTGAGGATCCTTATCATCGGGATAGAGTTTATAAACTAGACAAGGCTCTTTATGGGCTTCATCAAGCCCCTCGCGCCTGGTATGAGAAACTCTCTACTCATCTGCTGAAACATGGTTTTCGCAGAAGGGTTATTGACTGCACGTTGTTCATCAAAGAGAAAGATGATGATTTACTACTAGTACATATATATGTGGATGACATAATCTTCGGTTCCAAAAATGAAGCATTGTGTAAAGAATTCAAATCAGTGATGAAAGCTGAGTTTGAGATGAGTGCCATGGGAGAGATGAAGTTCTTTCTTGGGTTACAGGTGGATCAGACACCAAATGGAATCTTCTTGCATCAGTCCAAATATGTAGGAGATATCCTTAGTCGGTTCGACATGGAGAATGCAACGTTTGCTGGGTCTCCACTTGCCACGAACCACGATGTAGCACCCGACGAAAATGGTGATCTGGTAGATGCCACTATGTACCGAGACATGATCGGATCTCTGATGTACCTCACAGCCTGTCGTCCTGACATTATGTATGCCACGTGTCTTTGTTCCAGATATCAGGCTAAACCAAAAGTGAATCATCTAATTAGGGTAAAAAGGATCTTTCGTTATCTGAAGGGTACTCCAACACTCGGGTTGTGGTATCCTCATGATGATGACTTTGAGCTTACGGTGTATACTGACTCAGACTATGGTGGTTGCAAGATGAATTACAAGTCAACATCAGTGGGATGTCAGTTCTTTGGAAGACGCTTAGTCACCTGGCAGTGTAAAAAGCAGAGATCTGTTGCTCTGTCAACATGTGAAGCTGAATATGTTGCTGCTGCAAGTTGTGTTCACAAATCATTTGGATTCAACACCAAATGCGAGACTACAGTTTGAAATTTTCTAACACCCCTATCTTTGTTGATAATTCTGCTACAATAGTTGTCACCAAAAATCCGGTCCAACACCCAAAAACTAAACACATCGATATTAAATATCACTTTATACGTGACTGTTTTGAAAAGCAATTAATCGATGTTGTTAAAATTAATACGGATTTTCAACGCGCCGACCTCTACACAAAAGATTTTGACAAACCTCAGTTTTTCTATCTTTTGGAGGTCAATGGCGTGAAAAAGCAAAGTGATGTGATTCCAGAAGAATCGAGTTCTTAGTCCGACAAATTTTCTTATTTTTTATTTTTATTTTCTTTTTTTAATTTTCTTTTCCAGTCTTTTAAAATTCAAAAAACACAAAAAACTTTTTCGGTTTTAGAATTTTAGGGAGAGAATAGTTTAGTTTCAGTATTCAATTACTTAAAAAAAAAGAGGGGGGGTAGGTAGAAAAGCTGAAAGCAAGAATCAAATCTGTGATATTGATTCAAAAATTATGGAAAATGATAGTACACAGGGAACTAATTGTTTGGAACATCAAAAGGATTTAAATGAATAAACTAGTCTGCTACTGAGGTAACATAGAGAAAGTAGAACTAGGGGTTACTAGTTCATTATATGATGTGTCGGTAGATTCAACACAATAGACGAGTAGACTTCATTGGTGAATCAAATTAAAACTAATTTGTTCAACTTGCTGTGGGTTTTCATCTTATCCCTGGTTAACACAATCAACGCATTTCTAATAAAGGGTGACGAGCAAAATAAACGCCACAAATATGTGCGGATGACCATAGAAATGAGCAAAGCACATGGAAAAATGTTAAGCGCAATCAAGCTAATGACTAATGTTGTTGGTGCGTTATGTGCAAAAAGAAAAAAAATACTCTAACAAGAAGATAGGTTGTGTGCCTCTCTGCTGTGCGATGGCACTGACCTGAGGATAAGCATAACCTAAATATTCTAGAATTCATTGTTGTTTGCGCCTCTCTGTTGTGCGATGGCACTGACCTAAGGTTTGGCATCTCTTTGAAAGCTCTTACAATAGTCTCTTCTTGTCAAATACCCGTAGACCGTTCAAAAATCTCCTGAGGAATATTGATTACCATATAAGTGTGGGATCCACAAATGCTTGTTGAAATAATAAAACCTAATTCATCACCAATGTGAGTCAAAAATCTGTGTATGGATTTAAGTGGACAAATATACTAACAATCATCGTGGCTGCAACTCTCGACAGTCAAAATCATTGTGTGCACCTTATAGCTCTAGTATGATTTCTTGCAAGTGCTATTGACTCTCAGACAAATAAGAATCTAGTATTCAAGTACATATAAAAGGGTCCCAAATGATTATGATATACCTGTATGATTCCATATGAATCTTTCCAGATAAGATAAAAATAAATTGAAGTTGTACTGCTCAGGATGCAAAATCATTTAAATGATTTTAAAAGGTTTCAATCCACCTCAATCCAAAACACAAAAATATGTCTTGTTTTGTTTTAATCCAAGTTGTTTTCTGTTTTCGTTATCTTCTTTGCGTCAATGTCGGACTATATAACTAGATGAACTCTGTGAATCACAAATTAAAAAGGGTCACGTCTGAGGTGACCAATCGGCTCTCAATTAAAAGGATCACGTCTGAGGTGACCAATCGGCTCTCAGTTAAAAGGATCACGTCTGAGGTGGTCAAATGATTTTCTATAAAAAATCATGTCTGAGATGATCATTGGTCATAATGTTATAAATCAAAAGTTAAAGTTTGAGTGTATTGAAATGTATGAAGTCAAACTCATAAGTATGAGCCAACCGTACGATTGAATCATAAGTATGAGCCAATCACATGATTGAACCATAAGTATGAGCCAATCATACGATTGGACCATAATTATGATCCAATCACACGATTGGACCATGAGAATGGGTCAACTATGCGATTGGATCACAAGAATGAACCAATCGTACGACTGGATGAAGGAGTCTGAGTCAGTCGCACGACTGAACCCCAGTCGCACGACTGAATCATGCGTATGGGTCCAGTCGCACGACTGAAACTTAAAACAGTATAAATAGGGGGGTCAGTCGGTCGTATTCCCTACCACCCTTCAAAAACTCTCAAAACCGCCTAATACACATACACTCTGCCCAAATTTTCGATTATTGTGATTCTTCTTCGATTGTGATACTAACCGATTTCTATTCATCTTCAGGTACTTTAAAACTGAAATATGATCAAAGGAATGGATTAATCGAACCCACAATGACCGAAAATGTTTAAAATCAAGAACCGGGACAATACTCTAAAATAGACCACTTAAATGGACATAAACGTTGATTTAAATGACACTAAGTGCTATATCGAGTCCTGCGACCCTAATGAATCTAAACACGAAGTGTAATGTAACGTTTTGACAAAGATTCAAATTTATGGTGTCGAACAGAGCAAGATGTGAATAGACAAGCCATATGAACCTCAGTCGCACGATTGAGCCAGACGCATGATTCAATCGCACGAGTGAATCAATCGGTGACTCAGTCGGACGACTGACTCAACCACATGGCATAGCATACGACTAAGTTCAGTTGCAGGCTCAATCGTACGACTGAACTCAGTCGCAGGCTCAATCGTACAACTGAACTCTGTCGCAGGCTTAATCGTACGACTGAACTCAGTCATATGGTTCAATCGCACGATTGAACCAGTAGATCAAAATCAGCTAAATTCATCTGTTATCTCTTATGAACATATCTAATATATATGTTTCTTGTGTTGCAGCAATATGGCTGAGAGATGGACTATGAGCACTAAGCACAACATCTGTGCTCATCTAGATGATGCATCTCAGAATGCTTCTGAGTTCACCAGGATTATTTCCATCCTGCGTAGATCGAGGATCTACAAGGTCATTTCTACTCCATGCACACCATACCGGTCTATTCAGCAGGCTTTCTGGGAACATGCTGCAGTTGACAGGTCCGTTGAGCCCCACTGTATCCGGAGCTCTATATTCGGACAAGAGATTGAGATCAGGGAAGACGACCTGAGGAGAGTCTTGGATTTGGGGGAAGACGGAGCCCATCCAACCAAGCTGCATCCCCTAATTGTTCGTGGTTGCTTTCTGAGGATCAAGTACGCTGGTGACATCAATGCCGGTGTACTGAACAAGAGCAACATGTGCCCCCAGTTCAAGTATCTGGCACATATGATCCTCAAGTGCATAGCCTCCAGACGTGGAGGATTCGATGAGATGTCCGACCAAATCCAGAATGCATACGTTGCACTGGTACTGAACCACCCGTTCAGTTTCTCACGCATGCTCTTTTCGTACCTGATAGAGAACATAGAGGCCAAAGGCAAGGAAGGCTTCTGCATGTATCCAAGATTCTTGCAAATGATCATCGACGAGAAGCTTCCTCTGCTGCCTAAGGAGAAGGATGATGCTGTTATGTTAGAGGTGATGGATGACACCACTCTGGGAGGATGAAAGTGTACCGGGGGAAGCAGGTCAAGCCCCTGGTAAGGAGACTATTTGGCCATCTAGCCTACGAGGCTTACGTGGCGCCCTCTCGTAAGAAGTGGCGTCATGATGACAGGAGACGTTGAGCCCATAGTGGTTCCTACAGATGTTGATAACGACGATGATGACGACCATGATGATGGTCAAGGTGGTGGAGATGCTGGCCCCAGTCAATCACGGGCCACTAACACGTCTACTATATCTCCACCATCTCCACACAGTACTTCAGCTGCTCCTGGTGGATCTAAGCAAGCTGCTTTCCACCAGGATTAATTGATAGATGAAGAAGATGAGACTGATGATGAGCCTCTCACCAGGAGAGTCAAGAGCCGGGTTGTGGCTACCGAGAAGGGGAAAGAGGCGGTTAGTGGACGCCAAACTGGTACTAAGGGTGGTGATATTGATGTCACAGATCCAACATACACACTCAACCAGCCGATTAGCTCAGGGACAGCCCCTATAGCCAAGGTTTCTAGGAGGAAGAGGATGGCCCAACCCCATGGCAAGAAGGGTAAGAGGCAGAGGTTTACCTTGATCAGTTCTTCCACACCACCACAGCCACTGCCACCACCACAGCCACTGCCACCACCACCACCACAGCCACTACCACCACCACTGTTACATACAATGCCACCTCTACTGCCACTAACACTCCCACCACCACTCATACATTCACACCTACCTCACCCACTATACCCAAATCAGTTCCACCACAATCCACTTCTATTCCTACTCCCATCTACACCACATCCACCATTACAGCCACCACTCCCCAAGCTGGCACATCCATCCAATTCCCACCCACACAGGGCTCTACTCTACCCACTATTGGGCTAAAGGAACAGTTGGTGAGCCTAAACACACTAGTGCTCAAGCTGCTAGCGACAGATGATTTAAGAGCCAACCAGATGAATCAGCTGATGGTGGTCAATACCGCACAAGGCAAGCAGATTGCTCAGCTTACTGAGAAGAATGCTGCTCATGAGAGAGCGTTAGTTCGAGCTCACCATGCCCTGACGGCTCAAAACGAGTTTGTCAAGGCATCCGTCAAGCGGATCGAGGGGTAGAGAAACAGAACAAAAAGCTTATGTTGAGGTTGAAGGGAACAAAGGGTGAGCCCCTGAAGATTAAGGGTGATGGAGATAATGGTGGAGATGATGATGATTCGACGGATGATGAATCAGAAGAAGATGATGATGACAAGGAAGCTGGAGGAAGTGGAAAGGAAAAAAGAGATGACAATGATGAGGAGGATGCTCAAGAAGGTGATGCATCTGCATCAACCTTAAATCAAGCAGCACAGGAGAGGTGCTCCAAAAGAGTCGCGTCCTCCACAGCTCCAGCTGAAGAAACACATGATCAGGGCAAAAGCGATGCTCCACAGGCTGAAGATTATGATGTCGTTCCCCTTCAGCAAGTCAAGACTCAACTAACTATGATTCTTGACTTGCAAGGGATTATGAGAAGGTCTGTGAGCTACACTCCAGAAGGAGAAATCATTCATGATCTGACCGATGAGCAGCTCGCTGATATGTTTAGACTAAATCCAGATGAGCTTGTCAAAGATGATCCGGTAGTAGATGTTTTGAGTGACGAGGAGCTACAAGGGATGGATGAGATTGAGATTGAGGATGTCACGTCTGACTACTATCCACAGTACACTGACCCTGAGGGCAACGTTATCCCTGACTTGGGTGAAACTTTTGGCAGTGATACTTTTGTTAAGCTTGATGAGATAGAGAAAGAGAAAGCAAAGGATGAAAGTAAAGCCCAAGCTACAGATGCTAAAGTTCATATAAAGAAGGCTGAATGGGCAGCTTGTTTATCAGAAATAAAGGCCCAACGTGCACCTCTGATGGGTGGTTCAACGAACACCCTTTTATAGTGCTAAAGTCGTTAACTTATCCACATTTATCTACGATATTGCTTGGAATTGGGTGACTACGGTGGTTATGATTGCAGGTGCATTAAGGAGCTAGAAACGAGGAAATACGGACTTTGGAGCGGATTGCAACGAAGTGGGGTATGAAAGAAGCAAAGAACAAAACTTGAAAAAAAATATATAAGTTGGACCGTATGATACGGTTGGGCCGTATCATACGGTGGACTTCACACCAAATTGTCACCGTATTACAGTCTGTTCTCACCGTTGGATTTTGTACTCCACCGTATCATACGGTGGGACCGTATGGTACGGTGGCCCCTGCACGAAAAATGTAACTTCCACCATAAATGGGTGGTTATTGCAAGACTTTTCATCATCTTCGAATAGAGAACGGTTCTAGGCACTCCAGAGGCGATTTTGGGGGCTGGAACAAGGTTCAAGAACATTCCTAATCATTGTGTTATCATCTTTGATTCATATGAACAATAGATTGAAGATTATGATGAACCATTTGGTGATGCTTGGCTAAACCTTTAATGGTCATCCTTGGTGAAGTTTCCTTTGAACTATTTATGTTTTTGTCTTATAATTTCTAGAATAACAATTTGGTATGTTATGAATTGTTATGGTGTTTGAACATTTGGTTGTAGTAGTTATTTAATCTTTCAATTTCTCTTCTTGATTGCACGTTCTTGGTGTTGCTAACAATCGGGATATTGCGGGCAGGAATTGGGTTGGATAATTGAGTAATTGGTCATCGGGAAACAACCTCGCATTGTTATAAGCCGAGTACTTTGTTCCCTTTTATCACAACATTTGTTCAAATACGAGTTATGTCTATGTAACTCTTTCTAGTGAGACTTTTGGCATATAGGTTCAAGGGAAACGGATCCAGGGATGGTCATTGCTTTCTTAATTTGATAAACACAACTTTATTTCAATTCAGCAAATTAGTTTAATTATTCTAAATCTAAAACCAAATCAACAAACAATCTTTGATCTTTAATTTTATTAGTTGTTTAATAATTAGTTAATCTGCAAAACTTTAGTATTCACATATTCCACAAACTCCCTGTGTTCGATACCTTCTTGCCACTAGCTTTAGTTGTAATTGGGAAATTTTACGTGTACCACGACAAGCACGTCAAATTTTGGCGCCGTTGCCGGGGAGTAGTGCGCAACGTGTGTTTATTAATAGTTTTGTTTGTTATTTTCGGGTTTACACTGGTTGTGTTTAGTGTGCAGGTACTTCAGGTGCATGCGTACTAGAGGCTCTAACAGGTCATCACCACTATTGTTTGATCCGGAGATTGAGAGAACATTGCGGCAGAACCGAGTTTTGCTAAGAGAAAACAAAATAATTGATTCACCAAATTCACCAATTAGACCAAGAAACATAATGCAAGAAAACCAACCACCATCCTCAACGGGTCAACCCTCCGACATATTTACACCTTCCATTACACAACCTTCACCAAACACTACTATACCAATTCCTAACCCACCAAGTACACCAGCTCATACCACACAACCACCAATCATAACTCAAAGTGGACCAAATCCTCCGGTTAACCCATATGGTACATTTCCACCATTTTCTCATTTTTTCCCATCTGCGGGTCAACCTTCGAATCCATCGGGCGTTCGATATCCAAATGTGCCACTTGGGCAAATTTCAAGTATTAGAAGGGGCAGTTATGAAGAGGGTTATGCAGATGAGTTTAGTGGGTATAACGATGAAGGATATTATTATGGAGACAATGAAGGCTTTGGTGTCCAACAAGAGGTTCAAGGTGGAGTTCCTAATACACAAGCGAGACCAATTATGCCAGTGGTAGAGAATGTGAGACCACCACCACAACAACCATTTCCGCAACCGCAACCGTTAAATAGGCAACCGATGCCACCACCTCAAGGATTTCAACCGAGAATGTTTGCACAACAAAGGCCACAAGTACCATTTAATCAAGGTCCACCATATATGGGAGTTCCAAGAAGACAATTGCGTGGTCCAGTTAGAGGAATTGAAGCTCATTTTCGACCGGTGATCACTACAAATCCTTCACCGGTAGTTATTCCTCAACAACATGATGGGAGAACGTTTGAAGTCCGCACCAATTCACTTCAAAGTTTACCGAAATTCAAGGGATTGGCAACCGAAGAACCATATTTCACTTGGAGGCTTATGATTCAATATGCAACACTCTTGGTAGTCAAGGGTTTTCGTCGGATGATGTCAAACTAGTCTTATTCCAATTTTCATTAGAAGACAAGGCGAAGAAGTGGTTTTATACTTTGCCTTCCGCATCAATTTACACTTGGGCCGATATGCAACATAGATTTTTGGAAGAATTTTTCACGGCTCAAAAGACTAGTGATGCACGGAGAAGTTTGAGGAGCTTCCAACAACAAATGGGAGAATTGTTTCATGAGGCGTTTGAAAGGTTCAACATGATGATAAAAAATTGTCCTCACCATGGCATTGAGCTTTGGGAATTGATGAATGCGTTTCATGAGGGGTTAAGCTCGGAAGATGCTCGTGATTTGATGTCTATATCTAATGGCACATTTGGGACCAATTATGAATATGATGATTGGGCGTTTTTAGAGCAAATGTCAATAACTTCAAAGAGGAAGGCTCAATCATCAAGGAGAGCAAGACATCCGACTACAAGACAACAAGTTCATGGAGTGGAAAGTGGTAATGTGCAAACAACAAATCAAATGTATAATGTGTGCACAAATTGTCAAGAAATTGGTCATGTAGCGGAAGTGTGTGTGGTGGGACTAGAAGAACAACAACATGAAGAAGTGAATGCCATTCAAGGAGTAGGGGGTGGTAGAAACAATGACATGAACTCCAATATATATCACCCCGGGTTGAGGAATCATCCAAACTTCCATTATGGAAATCCGGCTACTCAATCGAATCCAAATTTTCAAGGAAGTGCTCAAGGCAATTATGTCCCTCGTCAACAATACCAAAATAACCAAGGAGCTTATAGAGGGGGAAATAGCCAAGGGTATCAAAAACAATATCAACCAACGGGTCAAGGTGGAACGGGTCAAAGTTCATCAAGTGGGAATGAAGTCATGGATATGCTCAAAGCTATGCAACAAGATATACAAAAGAGGAATCAACTTGATGAAGCCCGGATTCAAAAGGATGAGGTACGTGACAAGAGTATTCAAGCATTAACAACTCAAATGGGTCAATTGGCAACCGATGTGGCGGAATTGAAGAAAAGTAAGGGTCAACTTCCTAGTGACACCAAGGTAAATCCGTCTCATGGTACATCAAGAGGTAACAATGTTAATGTTCATCAAGTTAGTGTCTTACGAAGTGGTAAAGAATTTAAAGCCACTTTGTCACCGGGTTTGGTTGATGGGGTAGTTGAGGATATCACGGGTAATGAAAGTGATGACGATGATGCGTCACCGGTTTTAGCTAAAGAGTCAAATGCTAAAAAACCGGATTTACATAAAAATGAACAAAGTCAAAATGAACCGGATCAAGTCCCATTTCCATCGGCGTTACTTGATCCCGGTAAGAAAAATTTTATTTCATCAAGAGGTCCCCAAAAAGAAGAAATTTGGGACATGTTTAAACAAGTTAAAATCAATCTTCCATTACTTGATGCAATAAAACAAATACCCGCATATGCAAAGTTTTTAAAAGAATTGTGTACTCAAAAGAGACAACAAAAGAAAAAGATGCCTAAGCGGGTAGATGTAACAAGTCGAGTGAGTGCGGTTTTAAATGGGGAGCTTCCTCCTAAACTTCAAGATCCGGGAACACCATTGATAAATATACAAGTTGGAAATTTTCAAATGGCAAAGGCGTTATTGGATCTTGGGGCCGGGGTTAGCATTTTACCGGGAGGTTTATATGACCAATACGATTTTGGTCCATTGGCAAGGGTGGAGACAACGGTTGTTCTAGCCGATTTGTCTCATAAGTTACCTCGGGGAATGGTTCAAAATGTGATTGTTAAAATTGATGAATTTTATTACCCGGTTGACTTTTTAGTTTTGGATTATGCATCACCGGATCCTAAATTGCAACAAAATGTTATTTTGGGTAGGCCATTTTTGAGCACCGCACATGCTATTATCGATTGTAGATTTGGTACAGTTGATATGACATTTGGAAATAGAAAAATGCGTTTGAATGTTTTTACTAACAATGCTAATGCTATTGGTGTTGAGGAGTGTTTTATGGCAGATTTGGTCGATGGATGCAACCCACATGAGTTTGAGGAGAATGTATGGATATTTGTGTTGGTGATTTTTCTGAACAGGTACATGCTTGTGCAATTAGAGATGAAGAAATTCAACAAGATGCAATGGCGTTGAAGGAAGGAAGGCCGCCATGGACTCATCAATTTGAAAGCTTACCGGTAGAGATTGACTCGGGAACAAAGCCATCTTTGGAAGTGCCACCAAAATTGGAACTCAAAGAATTACCAAGCCATTTGAAGTATGCATTTTTAGGGGATGATGACACATTACCGGTCATTATTGCCTCTAATCTAGAGATGGCGCAAGAAAAAGCTTTGTTAGAAGTGTTGAAGGAAAACAAAGGGGCTATTGGGTGGACGATTGCCGACCTCAAAGGAATTAGTCCATCAATTGTCATGCACAAGATTATCACCAATGAAGATGCAAAGCCCACAAGAGAAGCTCAAAGAAGATTAAATCCGAATCTAAGGGAGGTAGTAAAAAAGGAGGTAATTAAATGGTTAGATGCGGGAATAATCTATCCGATTTCGGATAGCTCTTGGGTAAGTCCTACTCAAGTGGTACCTAAGAAGTCCGGCATTCAAGTAGTCAAGGATGAAAGTGGTGAACAAATTGCAACTCGACCCGTTACCGGGTGGCGAGTGTGCATTGACTACCGCAAATTGAATGCCGCCACTTCTAAGGATCATTTCCCACTTCCTTTTATTGACCAAATTATTGAAAAACTTTCGGGTCAAAAATACTATTGTTTTTTAGATGGGTATTCGGGTTATAATCAAATTGCAATTCACCCGGATGACCAACACAAGACTACCTTCACTTGTCCATATGGTACCTTTGCCTTTAGGCGGATGCCATTTGGCTTGTGCAATGCACCGGCTACTTTCCAACGATGTATGATGAGTATTTTCTCGGACATGGTTGGAGAGTCGCTAGAAGTGTTTATGGATGATTTTTCAATTTTTGGCACTAGTTTTGATTCTTGTCTCAAAGAATTACAAAAAGTTTTAAAAAGATGTGTTGAGAAAAATTTGGTGCTAAGTTGGGAGAAAAGCCATTTCATGGTGCAAGAGGGAATTGTGTTGGGACATGTTATTTCGGAAAGAGGGATGGAGGTGGACAAGGCAAAAATTCGGGTTATTTCATCATTGCCACCACCGAAAAATGTTAAAGGGGTAAGATCATTTTTGGGGCATGCCGGTTTCTATAGACGGTTTATTAAAGGTTTTAGTGTCATTACAAAGCCTTTATGTAATTTATTGTTGAAGGATGTTCCATTTGATTTTACTAATGAATGTTTGCAAGCTTTCAATGTTTTGAAGGAACACTTGGTGAAGGCTCCTATTTTGCAACCGCCGGATTGGTCGAAGCCATTTGAAATTATGTGTGATGCAAGCGACACAACGATTGGAGCGGTCTTGGGTCAAAGAGTTGACAAGAAGCCGGTGGTAATATATTATGCGAGCAAAACTTTATCCGAGGCGCAACTCAATTACACTACAACCGAAAAAGAATTATTAGCGGTGGTGTATGCTTTGGATAAGTTTCGTTTGTATATTTGGGGGAGCAAGGTGGTGGTATATTCGGATCATAGTGCGGTTCGTTATTTGATGGAGAAGAAAGATGCCAAACCACGCCTGATTAGATGGATCCTTTTATTACAAGAGTTTGATTTGGAGATCCGGGACAAGAAAGGAAGTGAAAACGTAGTGGCGGATCATTTGTCTCGAATTCCGGTGGATAAAAATGATGATTTTGGGGAGATAAATGAAAGATTTCCCGATGAACAATTGATGGCGATTTCTCCGGGTCATGCACCGTGGTATGCTCATTATGCTAACTATTTGGCTATGGGCACGATTCCGGATCATTGGACTAAGAAAAGAAGACAACAATTTATGGTCCAAGTGAAGCAATACATATGGGATGAACCGGATCTATTCAAGATTGGGTCCGATCAAGTGATTAGAAGATGTGTGCCCGAATCGGAGGTTAAAGATATTCTTACACATGCTCATTCATCCGCGTGTGGGGGACATTTTAGTGGACACAAAACTGGTTATCGGGTTCTATCATGTGGGTTTTATTGGCCCACCATTTTCAAAGATGCTTGTGAGTTTGCCCGAAATTGCTTAAATTGTCAAAAGATGGGAAGCATATCAAAGAGGGATGAAATGCCTTTACAACCAATCTTAGTTGTGGAAATATTTGATGTTTGGGGCATCGATTTCATGGGTCCTTTCCCAAATTCTAATGGGTTTTTATACATCTTGGTGGCGGTAGATTATGTGTCAAAGTGGATCGAAGCGATTGCTACAAGAACTAATGATCATTCGGTTGTTTGCAAGTTTGTTCAATCCAATATCTTTGCCCGATTTGGTATCCCTAGAGTGATCATTAGTGACGGTGGATCACATTTTAAGAATTTCAATTTTGGGAAGTTGTTGAAGAGATATGGGGTGAATCACCGAATTGCCACTCCGTACCATCCCCAAACAAGTGGACAAGTTGAAGTGTCCAACCGTCAAATTAAAGAAATTCTCATGAAGACGGTTCGAGTTGATAGAAAAGATTGGTCGGGAAAATTGGATGATGCATTGTGGGCTTACCGAACGGCCTACAAACCCCAATTGGTACAACACCTTACCGGATGGTGTATGGTAAGGGATGTCACTTGCCAATGGAATTGATGCATCAAGCACTTTGGGCACTCACAACAGTGAACACGGATTACGAAGAAGCGGGAAAGACGAGAAAGTTGCAACTAAACGAAATCGAAGAAATCAGAAATGAAGCCTATGATTGCGCATCGGCTTACAAAGATAAGACTAAGAAGGTTCATGATGCCAAGTTGAGGGGTAAGACATTTGCATTGGGCCAAAAGGTGTGGTTGTATAATTCACGCTTGAAGTTGTTTGCGGGAAAGTTAAAGAGTAAATGGATGGGTCCATATGTTATTCGGAGAATTGGACAATATGGTGAGATTGAAATTGAGGATGAAAAGACCAACAAGACACTAACGGTTAATGGACATCGCTTGAAGCCGTACTTAGATGGAAACGATATTAATGCTTTGGAGGTTGAGAAGGCGGGCTATACTTTGCGCCCGGTAGAAGATGTGCAACTTTGAGAGGCCCAGGTTTGGTAGTGTACATAGTTAATTGTTTTTGTTTTGTTTCGGTTTGCATGTATAGTTTCGTTTTGTTCGAAACCCGTGTTCGAAACAAGTGTGGGGACGTTAGGGTCGCAATTACGTTCTAGCATTGTGTTGAGGACAACACGGGATTTTTGAGGGGGTAGAGTAATTTGTGTGTAAAAAAAAAAAAATATATATATATATATATATATATATATTTTCAGAGTTGACCGTATCATACGGTCACCACCGTATGATACGGTGGGTGTAAAAAGCTGACGGCAGAAGGCTACTGCCATACGGTGGATTTTTTGTGTCTGAGTGTGCCGTATCATACGGCTCTCACCGTATGATACGGTGAAGTCTGGGGGTGAAATGTCGGCAGTTATAAAAAAAAAAAAAAATTTCTTTTAACCCCAACCACTCATTCTCTTCTCTCTCTTTCTTTTCTTCTTCTCCTCCTTCTTCTTCTTCTCATTATTTCTTTCAACAACTTTCAACACTCCATAACAACACAACTTTAACTCTTCATAAAACCTTTAATTATTAACCAAATCCAACGATTTTTGAGTCAATTTTGACTAGAATTTCGCAAGGATTCTGATTTTAGGGAGGAAACTACAAGGAAAACACGTTTTAGGGCTCGAACCGAAACCCTAGAATTTCATTATTTGGGGGTTTTTGAAGATTTCTCTATTTTCGTGTTTATAACCATTCAAGGTAAAAGGTATGTGCATTATTTTCCAAACTTTGATGCTACATTGTGAGATATGAAGGTTCTTGTTCTTACTTGATATTACACTTGCTTGTTATGATAATGTAGGATGTTTGGATGGTTGTTTGGGTAATAGTTGATAGAATATGGTAGTGGAAACTTGATTTTGATGTGTTTGTGAACTTGTGGCAATATTGAAATTGTAGAGGCATCATGCCCAAATTTTGTCAAATCAAAGATGATATTTGTTCACAAAATCACTCATTACCATAATAACAAGCAAGTGTGGGGAAGTTGTAGCATATGTGACTGATTGTGCAATGTCTTGTGGTTGTTTTTGGTTATGTACTGTGCAGGAACATGGGACGGACCGGTGAAGCTGCGGGTTCAAGCGCTGCTGCTGCTAAAGGAAAAGGAAAGCAAGTAGCGCAACAATACAAGAGGAGAAAGTACATTGGGCAGGACGATGATTCAGATGAGGAAATGGAGCAGCAACAAGAAGCACCTCGTTTGGACCCAGCTCTTAAGCCGAAGTGGAAAGCTGGGGGCCTAAACGAGCAACCCAGTGAATGGCAACCAACTTTGTTCCACGACCAAATCAGGAAATTACAAGATAGAGCTGGAGCATTCATTTGCGAGAGGGATGTGAAAGAACGGGAATTTGGTCCGTTTGGTGTGTTTAATCGGTTTAAGGCACTAGGTTGGGAAGCCGCACTACATTGCTATGACCAAGAGAATAAATATTTGTTTCTTGATGAGATCGAGGAATGGATGGCTACTTTAAGGTGCGGAAGATATGATAAACCATCTCAAATGAAATTGATTGGGACGGTTAATGGTATTGATGTTGAGATGTCTTATGACACGTTGAGGAGGTTGGCCAAATACGACAGTTTACCGGCCAAGGATTATAAGAACCCAAGCATTCATGATTTGCTTATTGCACCGGAAAAGCATCCTCGGTGGACGGACATGTTGGAATCCCTATTCCTTCCGGGCACTTATTATGGCACTTTATATCGAAAGAACTTGAAGATTGAGCCGAAATTGCTTTTGGCTATTTGTATTTGGAATGTGTTGCCAAGGCGGGCTGATAAGGAACAAGTTAGATTTCCGGAGATTCCAATTCTGTATGCTCTCATGCATGGGGCTCCTAAGTTCTCCATCCGCTATCTGATTCTCAACCATGTTTGGATGTGTAGGAACTCGCCTGATAGATCCATTATTCCCTACTGTAGGATTATTACCGGGTTACTCAAGCAGCAAGGGGCGATTGCTGAGGATGATATATCGAATAGGAAAAAGAAATACAAGTCGTTTGAGTTGGCTGCAATGGGAATCGGTTGGGTATATTCTGAATCAGACAGGTATCACAAATTGAAAAGTGGAGGACAAAGATGGAGGGTTTTGAAAAGAGATGCCCGGGCACTTATGCCTGGTGAAGCGGATGAGCCGGAGAGTGATGATGAAGAGCAACTTCCGAGTGACGATGAGGATTATGAGGAGCAGCCCACGGGGGGACACATGAATGTTGGGCAGGGGAGTTCAAGTGGAGTACATGGCAGTGGTTATTATGATTTTGCAGAGCGGGCCTATGTTGACGGTTGGGCCTACGGGGGGACAATGCAGCAAATAATTGAGAACCAACGCCCCCCGCATCTGTTTTTGATTCATGGTCGGGATCGGAGCGTTCGATGTTTGATCATCAAACTATGATGAGCGCGAGTTTAGAGAGGAATATGAAAGCGGGGTTTGACAGGCAAGAGACGTGGAACCGGGCGCATGCCTATTCTCAAGAGGTGGAGATTAACAACCGTTTCATAGATGATCAGAATCGACGTATGAATGATGATTGGCATGCAGGGAGGCCGGTGGTAGCTAATCCACAACCGGTGGACTATAGCTCTTTGCCACCTTATGACGGAAGTATCTCTTACCCCACTCCACCACTGCATCATTCCCAATGGATCGACCCAATCCAACAACAACAACAAGCTCCGGACCAAGGTGGAAGTGATAGTGGCGCGTTTGGTTTTGAAGAGTGGAACGACTTGATGACATCGGTCTTTGGGCCGCCCCAACCACGCTATTACTGATCAGGTCGTTTTTCTTGTACATAGTTGTAGAGTTTCTTTTCTTATTGTCTTTATGTTTTGGGATTGGGAGGATGGGTGGTGTTATGTTGACTGATGTTTGTGACTGGGTTTGGGATTGAAAGTGGTGTGTTTTATAAAATCTAAAAATCTAAAAAAAAAAATCTAAAAAATACAAAAAGAAATTTGTGGTTTGAGTGTTAAGACTTTGGTCTTGTGGTTAAAATTTGCGATCATTTCTTCCAAAACCATGCATTGGGACAATGCATCCCAAGTGTGGGGATGGGGGAAAATTGTGGAACTTTTTAAAATTTTTTGAGGTCAAGTGCAATGTTTGCAAAAATTGGAACATCTTGATTTGTAACCCCATTAGACACACCGGCAACCCTTTTTATTCGTTTCTTATTCTTGGTGAGAGTTGAAGCCACACTTGTAAGCAAATAAATCCTTTCTTTGAGAGAGTGGCAACGGATGGGAGTGTACTAGAACTTGTGCTTGAATACAATTTGAATATTTGATAGGACATGGGTGTAGAAATGATAAGGGCATTAGGTAGCCTCATCATGTGAGTGCGAGTGTGGGTTTTTGGGGGGTTGGACCTCATACATTATTTATATGAGCATGGTAGTGAGAGGGGCGGGGGTTTGGACATTTAGTTGCCCATTTTTGAGCCTTAAGCCTATTTGATTGATAACCCTTAAACTAGCTCCTAAATTTTACCCAACTTGTCCCGGTCTTTATGTTGAGAATTGTGATAGTAATATTGTTATAGTGTGCGTTTTGTCTGTTCTAGCATGCTTATGTATTTGTTTGGCAAGAAAAGAAAGAAAAGAAAAATATGATGAGAAAAGTCATGAAAAAAAAAAAAAAAGCAAGAGAAAAAGAAAAGAAAAACCAAGTGAAGTTATGTGATGTGTTTATATAGTGGTGTTTAGTTGTGAGTGTTTGGTTGTTTGTAATAAAAAGACCGGGTAAAGTTTGCGCTACTAATAAATACTCCATTCCCTACCTTCACACTTAGCCAAGTTACAACCGTTAAGTCCCTTTGATTTATACTTGTGTTCAGGATAGAAGGAGGATTGATTTAGGTACAAGCCTATGGTTGCACGACCATCCGTTTGCCTTTTGTGTGTCTAGCTTATCTCTGCTAGAGCTTACTTGATACCGAGAGGAGAGATTATTGTGAGGGGTGTGTTGATTTGGGGTGTTAAGGATGGGTTAGTACGAGGATTGCACATTAAACTTGATTTCAACATGATCGCTTATTTGTGAATTGTCTTGTAATGGATTGCTTGGGACAAGCAATTGGTAAGTGTGGGGATGTGATGGGTGGTTCAACGAACACCCTTTTATAGTGCTAAAGTCGTTAACTTATCCACATTTATCTACGATATTGCTTGGAATTGGGTGACTACGGTGGTTATGATTGCAGGTGCATTAAGGAGCTAGAAACGAGGAAATACGGACTTTGGAGCGGATTGCAACGAAGTGGGGTATGAAAGAAGCAAAGAACAAAACTTGAAAAAAAATATATAAGTTGGACCGTATGATACGGTTGGGCCGTATCATACGGTGGACTTCACACCAAATTGTCACCGTATTACAGTCTGTTCTCACCGTTGGATTTTGTACTCCACCGTATCATACGGTGGGACCGTATGGTACGGTGGCCCCTGCACGAAAAATGTAACTTCCACCATAAATGGGTGGTTATTGCAAGACTTTTCATCATCTTCGAATAGAGAACGGTTCTAGGCACTCCAGAGGCGATTTTAGGGGCTGGAACAAGGTTCAAGAACATTCCTAATCATTGTGTTATCATCTTTGATTCATATGAACAATAGATTGAAGATTATGATGAACCATTTGGTGATGCTTGGCTAAACCTTTAATGGTCATCCTTGGTGAAGTTTCCTTTGAACTATTTATGTTTTTGTCTTATAATTTCTAGAATAACAATTTGGTATGTTTATGAATTGTTATGGTGTTTGAACATTTGGTTGTAGTAGTTATTTAATCTTTCAATTTCTCTTCTTGATTGCACGTTCTTGGTGTTGCTAACAATCGGGATATTGCGGGCAGGAATTGGGTTGGATAATTGAGTAATTGGTCATCGGGAAACAACCTCGCATTGTTATAAGCCGAGTACTTTGTTCCCTTTTATCACAACATTTGTTCAAATACGAGTTATGTCTATGTAACTCTTTCTAGTGAGACTTTTGGCATATAGGTTCAAGGGAAACGGATCCAGGGATGGTCATTGCTTTCTTAATTTGATAAACACAACTTTATTTCAATTCAGCAAATTAGTTTAATTATTCTAAATCTAAAACCAAATCAACAAACAATCTTTGATCTTTAATTTTATTAGTTGTTTAATAATTAGTTAATCTGCAAAACTTTAGTATTCACATATTCCACAAACTCCCTGTGTTCGATACCTTCTTGCCACTAGCTTTAGTTGTAATTGGGAAATTTTACGTGTACCACGACAAGCACGTCAACCTCCAAAGCTGAATGCCTACACCAAACTTTACCAAGTCAAGAAACATCAGAAAGTGTCAGGCAAGATCATCAATTGTGCCTACTTTGAAGATTTGGATGTATATGCTGTTAAAAGGGAGAAGGGAATTGAGTACTTCACATATCCACATGATCTGAAAACTCTTTCTGGTTTTGAGCTAAACAGATTGGCCTGTTTAGATCTTTTGTATGCCAACCCGAGGAAGATGTCAGGATGGTTTGAGAAATAATTGAAGAAAGAATACCACACCAGATGGGTAAACTTCAGACCTCAACAACCTAAGCGGTTCATTCATAAGACTGAAGTTGATCCTATATCTGGAAGGACTAAGGTGGTGTTGAAGTTGAGTCCCCCACGCACAATGTCTAAGATTCCTTTACGGGAGATGCCTCAGGACTTCACTCCACACTTCAAATGGTGGTATTATGACTGGAGGACGGTGGAAGCGATCATAGTTCTGAACAAAGAAGGTAAGATCGAGACTATCAGGGTATGTGACCCAATGTGGCTTACAAACTTGTCTGCTGAAGATGTTTACACTCTATACAAGTGGCCACTGTTCTATGACACGCAAGATATTGTACAAGCTCTACAATTCTAACATGTTATACGGTTATGCTTTGCATTGAGATACACGCTGGAGTCACTAAAGAAGAGAAGTACAAGAAATTCCAAGAGCATGTGAAGAATGTTAGAAAATAGGATAAACTAGGTCCAAGGGGGAGTTTGTTGATACATCATGTTCCTAGTTTATGTTCTTAATTGTAAAAGTCTTTCATTTCTTACACATATGTAATGTGAATTCTTAATGAAATATGATATGCATCTTGATGTTTATTTGTCTTTAAATATTTCATATTATTATTGTATTTAGTATAATTCATATGTATAAACATCATATATAGGTTTGAGGTTGTTGTACATAGTTCTAAGTCAATAATGATTGAGAAATGTGTTCAACTTAGTTGGGTGGTTATTCATGCTAATGGACCATACTTATGGACCATACGCACGAATGAATCATACTTATGGATCAGTCGCACGACTAAACCAGGAGACTGGATCAGTCATATGACTGAGACGTAAGATTGATTTAGTCGCACGACTGAACCTTCAGTCGTGCGTATGAATCAATCGCTTGAGTCAGTCTCACAATGAACCATGCTAATGGTTCCAGTCATACGAATGAAACCTAAAAACCTATAAATACCACATAATTCGTGAAAAAAAGAGACTTCGAAGATTTACAAACCCTAGCCGTCCAGAGCGTCCTAAACAGCCTATCCAACTTCATAGTTCGTTCCTGATCGATTTCTAATTAATTCTTAACGTTTGTTTCATCGTTAGATCGATCAAGTTGTCGTTCTCACTGATTGGATTGCCAATCAAATATGATTCCGCACTATTTGATCTGGTTTCACGCAGAATCCGTTAGTACTCCGTACGGAAACGATCTTAACATAAACATACTAATTTTAATGTAAAATAATGTACTTAAAAAATAAAACAACACATAACATGTTGTTTTATGCTAAAACAACATAGAACGTGGTTTTTATCTCAGCTTGTTATTTTACTAAAAACAACACATAATTGTATGTAATCTCATGTAAGGTTTAACTCTATATAGTACAGAATGTGATGTATTATTGTAAACCAACACCGAATGTGACGAGTCACCGTTAAACAACATACAACGTAAAACAACTCAAAATGTGTTTTCTTATCTTAAAATAGGACATAATGCACTGCTTATCAAAAAACAACATAAATACACAACAAATTTTGTGATGTTTTAACATAAAACAACACAAAACGTGTTACCCTAACACAACAGAAAATGTGTTTTCTTACAATAAAACATCATAAAAGTGATGTCTTATCATAAACAACACATAACGTGTTGCTTTATTGTAAAACAATACATAACGTGTTGTTTTATCGTTAAACAACACAAATTCCTAACATTATTATTTTATATATAGTAATACTATACTCAAATTAAAGAAGAAAATATGTTAGATTTTATGGTGCTGTTTATTTAAAAACATAACGTTATATTGAAAAGTTATGAATATTTAAATAAAATAAGGGAATGTCAAAAGTCAACAAAATTTATGTTTCTCATAATACCCTTAGGATATTTTTTGTTCTTCAAATCGATCACAATCATTGATTTTGAAATAAAAAGCTGAGATCACTTGTTAGGTTCTTTAAAAATCATAAACTTTTTAAACATGTACATACACAGTTAGTATACATACATACATATTTACCTATGTAAATACGTGCGTACATACGTATATGCATACATACACACATACGTAATCACATAATTACATATACATACAAGATTTAATACCATAAAAACATATACTCAATTAACATATATCCAAACATAGAAACATACACATAATTAATGTATACGTACAAACATACACAATAACACAATATATATATATATATATATATATATATATATATATATATATATATATATATATATATATATATGATTGCATACATACAAACATATGCATACAAATATAACAAGGAATTCAAGTAACTAATCATATACATATACGATTTCAAGTTTCTATTTAACTAAAGAAAATTATAGTATATATTAAAAACTTTGATCGGTAAATACAGTGATGTTCTTTGAGTTCATAATTTTGCCACCAAACTCCTTTGATTTACAAAGAACCCCTTAGATATGTGGTGTTCTCTCCATAATCCATATGGGTTGTTGCAGGACATAGTTCTTTTTATTTGATTACACATACTCCCTCTGCATACATCTCTCTGAATATTTCTCTCTCTCATAGACAAGCAAATGACCGCCATTTTTTGGGTTCTTTGCTTTCTTCGATGTAAAACATTGCGTTGATGTAAACGAAATCCACCGTAACATCAATTTTTTAGCTAGGTTTCACATGTGATCAAGGGTATGTGTTTCATGATGCTCTATAATGTAATGGTACAAAAGATGATAAGAATGATGTAATGCTTTTGTTTCATTTCATTGATCATGATCTTTCATTTGAATTGCAGGAGATAATTGTAGTTTATTGGACTTAATATAATGCTTATTGGTTTGGTTCGAATAGAATTATAGAAAGTATAATTGCTTTATTTTACTCTTTTGATTTTGATTGTATGTCTACTCCTTTTGCTTCCTTTTGTTCCTTCTTCTTCTCATATGTGTTTTCAGGTTGCCATTAAAATTGTTGGTGCACAGTGCACTAGGTCGGATGCACATGAATGAATTGATTTGTGAATCAGAAGTCGAGTGTAAACAAGCTGAGATTCAACGATTGTTTTCTTATGTTATCAGTTTAAGGTGAGTTTGTGAAATTTACAATAATACAATAAATTAACAGAAGAGTCCTGACAATCTTTATCTTGAAATTAAAAAAAATAATGTTTTGACATCGTGCTTAGTTCTTAAAATGTTGTTTTCTTGGTCCAGTGCATAAAGAGAAAGAGCAAGATGAGTAAATATTTAGCAATAAAATAGTTTATAAGTGGAGGGTTTTCATGAAGAAAGAAAATATACGACCAAAAATAATATTCTTTGATCACTCAGAGTTTATATGGAATTTGGGTCAATTAATGATGAAAGACGCGTGATGTAAGCTTTGAGTTTTTGTTGTTTGGTATTTGAAGTAGGAGATTAGTAACGGATTTTGTTATGGGGTACACGAGGTTTGTTTTATTTGGCATTAAACATCCAAAATTGTTTGATCACCATTAATTGAACTTGGATCTTAAATATATATATATATATATATATATATATATATATATATATATATATATATATATATATATATATATATATATATATATATATATATATATATATATATATATATATATAAGCGTAACTTATCTTTTTGTGATATATTACGCCATCTTGGTGTGCATCTAACAAACTCTGCTTTTATGTAACCATTAGTTAATATATGATGTAATTCTATGTTTAAAATTATTACTCTAAATTTTTTTGTAATGTCATTTTCAAGGTGTCACCAAAAGAAACTAGAAGCAACGCCCAAGTTTCAATTCGAGTTAAAACAAAATGAATAACCACGGAGTGAATACTAATGTACAAGTATCCTGCCGCAACTAAATTCCAATTTAGTTAAAACAAAATGAATAACCACCGAATAAATATCATCTAGAATTAAGCTCCGCGCGTTGCCCGGGGATGGTAAAACCGTGCAAAATAACACCAGTGTCACACAAGCATTAATGACCATCAACACTGAAATGCGGTGTATTAATGCGAAGAAATAAGACCAAAGCGTAAAACATATAAAAAAATAACTAAGTCGATTAAGCCTCACGTGTTGTGGCGAACCTGTTAAAGGGGGGAAATAGATGTAAAAACAATAAACCACGCACATACGTTATGCTTTGTCAACTCACAGAATTTCAAACTAAACGTAAAATTGGTGAATCGCACATGCATGTTTTCTGTCATGTTAACTTACAAAACCTATAACAAATGTCAAACAAAAATTTACAAAATATGAAAAGTACAGGACCAAAGTTGAAAGTATAAAATTTGGTGAGATTAAACTGCAAAAGATAAATAGTTTTGGGTTTAAAATAAAAATAATCAAATTTGAAATGTTACTTTACAAATATGAAAACTTTTGAGTTAAAAGTGAAAAGTCATTGTTTTTTGAAAAACCCCCAATGCATAAGGTACAACACCGTTATGCATAGAAGGTTGGTAATTAGTATAATATAAATTTACAAGTATCCCGCCGCAACGCGCGGTTACAAATTCTAGTTAAATTTTATAAATCTACCTTCATCTTTTCTAAAAACCTTCAAACTACAATCAAATACACCATCAATACTAGTAAAACTTAAAAAGATTTAGGGAAACCAAAGTTAGTAACATGAAGGACCCTTCAAAAACCAAAAGGAATGAATGTCAAAACCTCTTTGAATCTTCACTCCAAAAACATAAATTGGGTGAAAAATCTTTCAAAATAATAGTAGAATCATCTTCAAGATTGCACATGAGCACGCGCAGGCACACACACGGTCTATCCCTATGACGCCTATGGTAACAAAAACAATTAAACACACACAAAAACATTAATTGGGCTACATTCTCCTTTATTGCGTAATAAACCCTATGGTAACAACATGTCGTCAACACATGACCATCCCTACGACACCATTTTGACTTTTACTTATAAAAGTTTTAAAATTTAAAATTATAGCAACGATATGTTGTCAGCACAGAGTCCACCCAAATGACATCATATCTAGTTTACGTGTTTAAAAAAATAATAAATTAATTTTATAACCCAAACGTCATGTTGTTTGGACAGGTTCTATATAAACGACATTGTTTTTGTTTTCATCTAATCATACAAGAAGGAAAATGAAAAAGAAATAAAGAAATTGTACCAACGACATGTCATCGAAAAAGCTTTCATCATGGCGTTCAGTTTTCCTTCAACCCCACCAATATTTATAGCCATGACATGTCATTGCTATAGATTTGACCAGCCGCGGTGAACTATTCCGACGACACGTGTTGTTGCTATAGTCGTTGTCCATATAGGGTTAGGTTCTTGTAGTGGCATCTTGAAGAAAAAAAATGACCAAGGAAATGGATGCTGAAAAGAGAAGGATGAAAGAGTAACGACTGTAAAAATATAAAAATTGAACATATAATCATTTCGGAGAGATGAATAACGATACTTTAAGCTTGATGCTTTTGCTTACACTTCATTCATGCTAAAACATGTGTGATATTTAATTACCCTTATGAAACACATAAATATCTTGTTCCATGTATCAACAATATATTCAATGTAATAACCAATTTGTTGTTTTTACCATTTTGTAATATTCACACAAATGTTAAGATATGATCTGGATAATTAAAGCCAAACACATATTTAAATGATATATAATACATATTTAACATATGATTACCCTTAACTAAATACTTACATACTTGGAATACTTTCATAGACTTATCCCAACAACTAAATATCCTTGATATTTTTCTCCTTTTAATCATTTTTTTTATTTTTAATCATTTGAATAATAGTTTGAAGTAGATCTATTTGAACCCTATAATAGCCTCGGCCCCAACATAGGAGCCATACTAGGTGATTAGTCTAATCAGAGCGAGCTCAGATACTTGAGGACTTCATTGTAACTTACCAACAAAACAAAGGGGCATTATAGTCATTTACTTGGTGATTCACAAGCTCTTCATAAGAACAACAAAGCTTCAAAAAGTCACACACCAAAGCAAACTGTTGCAGAAGCTTTGTTTTCATCAAAAGAAACCTCCTTTTGTGTGTATATAAATGTATCAAGATTCTAAAGAAACCCTTTTGTAGATCCAAATATGAACAACCCTAATAAAAAACCCTACATTTCTTGATTTCAACACTAGGGTTTGCTCAATTGGTTCATGGATATTGATCTTTTGCATACTTCTTGGGGGGTGTTACAGCAGGTTAATATTACTGTACTTTCTTGTTTGTCTTCAAATCTCCATGGCAGATGTAATTAGCAAGAAGCTTCTTCTCTTTGTTGGTTTCCTTCTTGTTTTTCCTCTCTTTGTCCATCCTGTTGAGACGCGTAGCGCGACGTATGTAAGGCGATTGTTGAAGGATTATCGGCTACACGAAACCACCATCAACGCCACCGCCGGTGCCACCACTCATGCAGAGTTTCATGCAGCTGCACATGAGGTTCCCAGTGGTCCGAACCCAGAATCCAACAGGTAAGTTAATGAAGGAATTATTGATGTACTCTTTTGTTTGGTAAATACTATGGGACTTATTGGTATTTAAATGTTTAATTGTTTTCTAGTTTGGCATTTGTGTGTAATGATAATTGAATTTTATTTTCATGTTATTAATTATTTTGTATCGAGAAATAATTATGTTTATTGTACTGTTATTTTGCTTAAGATTCTGTAAACATGGTCAAGGGGTGAAATTTGATAACACTTGGGAAATATTGCAAATCAATATTTCATCATTGCATAAACTAGATATAGGAAGAAAGCTTAAGTATGTGAATGATATTTTTTTTTCAATGATATTAGGTACAATTCTCTCCATTCTTGTTTTTTGTCTTGTGAGATTTGTTGCCCTTCAAAACAACAAAATATGGATGTGTTTAGAAATTTTAAACAGTGATAACCATGAAAAACAAATAATTATTTTAACTAAGCGTGTTAATTACCTCAATAGGCATCGACTTTCTTTTCTAAACTTATTAATTTGAGTGTTATAAATGGTTACATATGCTCAAAATACGCCACATGTATCAAGTCTTGATACACCAATAATGCATATTATGGTGAGTTTTGCACTAATCATGCAAATATTTGTTAATGGTCGTGAGTATAATCGGCACAAACGTAATAGACATTTTCGTTATTGAATAATCGGTACAAAGAACCCTAAATTTTGCTTAAAAGGGTTTTAGGTGTCCTTTATTATTTTGGTATTTTTATTTAAGATTTCATAACGATAAAGTTAATAGATTCTTTAAATTAAAATGACTATCATGTGTTATGTAAAGCATTAATATATTCACACAAATCAATTAATTTATATAACGTTCATGTACCACGCCTTAAAAAAATGAATCAACATATATCATATTTGAATTTTAACAGTATAAAAGGCAAAACAAATATAGAAATTAGCAGTAAAAGTTGAAAATGTATTATAAAACCAAAAGAATAGATACAAAATATGAAAAAGGTGGGGTTAGTCTGGTTGGAATAGGGACATGGCGTGGTCAGAAATCTTATCAAATGTGACTTCTCCTTTTTGGTGTCATGATTCACAAATTATTGTTCAGCAATTTTCATGGATTTTAGCACTTGTCTTTGCTCATTTCTTGGCACCAAACTCATATTATTTTGCTTTGGTTTATTATTATTATTATTGTTGTTGTACCCAATGTGTGAAAACAAGACATCATTTTGGGCCAGTTTTTAAATGGATAGTAAGAATGAATAAATGATGTATTGTCTCAAAAGGGAAGTTATATAATGTAATAGAACATACACTAATGATAATAATGCATATTGATGAGATTGAGTTAATAGTACATGAGCATCTCATATAGCCAACTTTTAAAACATAAAGATACGTTTAGAAGAAATATTACAAGCGAAACAAAGAAGAGTTCTGGTGGTCGAGTGGTAGTTTAAAGCATGTAAATTAGAATGGGTATGGTTGACGTAACCATGTGGAGTTTGTTCTAATGGCCGCCACCAACACCACCTCCAAATCCACCACCACCTCCAAAGCCTCCTCCAAAACCACCGCCACCGCCACCTCCAAGTCCACCGCCACCTCCTAGCCCTCCTCCACCACCAAGTCCACCTCCTACACCTCCATTGTGACCAATCCCACCACCAAGTCCATTACCACCCCCAAGCCCGCCACCTCCTCCCAACCCACCGTCACCCCCAAGCCCGCCACCCCCTCCCAACCCACCACCACCTCCTAAGCCCCCTTGGTGACCAATCCCACCACCTCCGCCAAGCCCGCCACCTCCGCCAAGCCCGCCACCTCCTCCAAGACCATTACCACCTCCTAAGCCTCCTTGGTGACCAATCCCGCCACCAAGTCCACCACCTCCTCCCAACCCACCACCACCCCCAACACCACCATCTCCACCCAACCCACCACCACCTCCAAGCCCACCACCGCCACCAAGCCCACCACCGCCACCAAGCCCACCACCGCCACCCAACCCACCACCACCGCCACCACCTCCTAAGCCTCCATGGTGACCTAAGCCACCACCAAGCCCACCACCTCCTCCTAAACCTACATGATGCCCAAATCCACCACCAAGACCTCCCCCTCCTCCTAAACCCCCTTTAAAGCCATGTCTTAAAATTTTCCCCAACAAACCTTTCTCCTCTTTCAATCCCTTAGCCACATCCCCCGAAACCATCCCATCATCACCAACCAACACAACCAAAACCACCACCACCACAACGCACCATCGCACTACAACAAAACCCATCAACCCTCCTCCAAAATACCCACAACAAAATGATCAAGAATATTCTATATGTAGAACACATAGAACTACCCAATTAAGTACCCATTATATAGAGAGAGCGGGAAAAAGAAGCGAGTGGATCAAAACGTTTTAACTTTGGTTGAAGCATTTCATCGAGCACATGGTGGGTCAAACGTAAAACTCCCAAAACACTGTCATTAACATTGAATGCTGCACTGCCATTGGCGATCAAATTAAATTCTTCCAACTGCCCACAGTCCTTTTTACCATAATCAAACTATTTGCCATTACGTTCATTTCAAGAGTACATAGCACTAGTTGTTGTGTTTGCTCCCCCATTAACTTCAAACATAACCTCAAAATTTTCAATTTTGTTAACAACTGCATGAATATTTTTGGCATGAATTTTGATTCTGTAAGACTTAATAATATGAAATGCTCAAGTTTTAATCATCCCTTAAACAATTTATTTGTTTTTTTAAAAAACTTTTACATTAATTTTCCCAACCCTATTTTCATATTTTTTTCTATTACTCTTTTATATACAATATTAACTACTAGCTATTTTGTCTTATTATCTTCTTGCTCAAAATTGATTTCTCATCGCACATTATATATATTCTAATTACTAACTTGTAGAGTTAATTACATAAATGGTCCCTATAGTTTATTTAAATTAATAGGTTTGGTCACTAAGGTTTTTTGTAATAGGTTAAGATATTGTGTTTTACTTTTTGTAACGAGTTAAAGTAAGATTAACATACGTTAGTTATTCTGTGTAAATTTAAATGAAATGACTAAAATACTCTTTGAGGGATTACTTTTGTAATTTTACATCTTTTCTTTATTCAGGGACCATTATTATAATTAAATATAACTTAAAAAAACCCAACCTCCTTTCCCCATCAGTCACCATCACCACTGTTTACCCACCATCACAACCATCTATCCACCACCACCACCTATCCCCGTCAACCACCATCCCCACTATCTCGCCACCATCTATCACCATCGACTTGTCCTTCTGTTCACAATAAACCACAACTAAAAACCCTAAAATCATCAAAAGGGTAAAGCATCACCATTTCGCCACCATCATCAGCCACCATCACCACCTGAAATTGATGTGTGAATGATGGGGGTATGAACTTAGATGTGGTTGGAGCTTCGATTTGGAGCATTGGACATTCAAATAGGAAGTTAACACTTTACAGGGGAATGGGAAGAGGGAAGTTAACTGGGACCGATGATGGTGGTGTTAGTGGCTGCTGGTGGGTGGTTGGTTGGAAGATAACATGAGAAAGGGATGACGGTGGTGGTGTTAACGGCTGGTGGTGGGTGACTGGTGGTAGTTAACTTGGGAAAGGAAAGGGGGATTTGGTGATATGAGCGATGGTGATAATAATGAGGGTACCGAGACAAAAACGAATGACGGTGGTCTGAGGGCAGTGATGACGACAGTGGTGGCGGGTGGTGGTGGCAGGCGGTGATGTTCGTCGGCTATGCTGGTGGTGAAAGTATATTATTTTGTGATGTATTTAATATATATATATATATATATATATATATATATATATATATATATATATATATATATATATATATATATATATAGAGAGAGAGAGAGAGAGAGAGAGAGAGAGTTGTATATAAATATATTATTTTAGTTAAATTACACAAATAGTCCTTCTAATTTACATAAATAGTCCTAAAATGTGAAAAGACTAAAACGCCCTTAAACTTAACAGGAAATCTAATGTCCGTTAGTGTTAATACTAAAACTTGTTATGAAATTAAAAGTGAGTACTCAAACTTGTTACTTTTTCTGCTTAGTATCCAAACCTATTATTTTAAATAAACCATATGGACCATTTATGTTATTAACTCTAACTTGTATTTACATATTATTATATATATAGTACAACCATCTATCCTTTTTAATTTTTATTTATTTTAAACACCATACTTTTGTATCTTTTATATTTTAACCCCTATAGTTTTTTATTTTCAACTTTGTTCTCCTATACTTTTAATCTATTACAAAATTTTCGCTTTACATTCTATTCTAAATTTTGAAAGTTAACACGTCGTAACGTGTTCGTGTGGTTCAACATTGTTACGTTTATTTTTTTCCCGCTTACCGGCCTCATCGTAAAGTGTGAGTCCTACATCGATTTATTTATTGTTTTAGTGTTTTACGTTTCATGTGTGTGGTTTAGCGTTTTTACGACTACTTTTTGTTCGGATTTATATTTTTGTTTTTGATTCTTTCACGATATGAGCTTTCAGTGTTGGTGTTCGCTGATGGTGGTGTGACACTAATGCTACTTGACATAGTTTGCGCCCTCCGCTGCAACGCATGGGACTTGATACTAGTTTGATCATCCTAAATTACAAAAGACTCGAACAATAAAGTATTTTCTACAAACTTATATACCTGCAAAATTAAAAGGTGGAGGCGAACTAGATTAATTCACATTCAATTGAACTATAGGAATGTGCAAATGAAGAAACCTTGCAGTAATGTAGATAGCGTTAATGTTCGGAAACACATACAAAGGACTGATGTTACAAAATTGTCTAACACGAAATTCCTAGATGATTTCTAGTGATGAGTGGTTGCTACTGATGGGTACTTACTAGTGATCAATGTTTGCTACCAAATAGAGTTTCTATAGAAGGTTTAGAAGATCAAACAAAACGCTAAAGAAGATTTTGTTTATCTTTATTTAATATTTATCCCTCGTTCAATTCTATTATAACCTTGTTAATACTTGAGATTCTCTTTGTCATTTTAACAAGGATTTGTTACAGTATATGCGAAGGAATTCTAAGCAAAATTAATCAAAAGAATATGCGTTAAACCATTCTAAAATGTGGTATAAGAGCTTTGATCTTGAATCAGATGATCTTTGATTCAAAACATGTTCCTTTGCTTGTTTTGATCATCAAAACTATCATACTAAATCCTAACAAGAAATTGTCAAAATGGATAGCGTTAATAATGGATATACCAATAAGCCATTAAAACTTGACAAACTGAGTTCTCTAAACGGAAGAGAGGATGATGAGCTTTCTTGATATCTATTATATTGAGTGATGGAATTGATCAATCTAAAATTAGACGCACGCAACCTATTTAGTTCCGAGTTGTAGCTTCTAAAGATATTAAACAACATACGTATGATCCTATGAGATGTCCATTGAATAAGCTAATGAATAACTTGACAAGTTCAAAACTAAGTAATACAACTTCGAGAAGTCTTAACCTTTTACATCAGTATCCAGATTACCCAAGGTTATTCCTACACTTTCTACAATCATGTTGAGAATCCTCGACAGCACAAGAGTTCATGATAGGAGATGCATCATTTGCATTTACGGCGAATGAGATAGATGTAAATTTGTACTTCTTGTTCTCTTGAAACCACGTCTTGAATTCCCAGTTTATGTAGGCAAGAGTTAAAAAAACATGAATGGAGAAAGGTTGTAATCCAAGTTTATGGTAAGATGAATTAGTGGAATTAACAAACTCCTAATGCAGATTAGACTTGTCCTAAAATTGGAACAAGTTATCTTTGAATAATTTGAAAACTAAGACTAACCAATGAAACTTTTTTTTATAATAATATTTATACGATTTAATTCCGCTCAACTTCAGTGAAATTTTGACACCAACCTCCATGAAATTTTGAGACCAGCCCAAAAGAAATTTTAACATCAAATCAAAAAAATTTAAGTTTAAATAATAACATTTACTAATATATCTGTTATAAACAATCTAACAATATAAAACAATTAATTTAGATAAATCAAGCCCAATTTAAATAAACTAATTTGAATAATTTAAGTCCAAAGTAAACAATTAATTCTTACACTCTTTTAACTATTGATTGTTAAGCTTATCCAACTAAACAAAGTTAAATTTATACTCATTTTGAGATTTTCGAATATATTGATTTGGATAATCTTTTTAGCAATCCTGTCACACGAAAACCAATTTCCTATTATCATCCTAATCATAGAGATATTTTGTCTCTATTATGTATTTTTAGTTACGCTTAAGCTATTTTTATTATGTATTTATAACTAGGTGGCGTTATCGCGCGATGCAGCGGATATAGTGATGTTTGTTATCCATTCACTTAGGACCATAAATTTAAAAAAAAAATGAGAATCACTTAAAGTATTCTATGATCAGATCCAAAAGTGTAATAGTTATTGGATATTATGTAGATTGCATTGATGAAAGTTGTGTTTCCAGAAAATAACATAACAAACTATTTGCTTATAAATTAGGTTGTGTCTCTTACGATTGAAATAAAAAGTAATTAAAGAGAAGCATTATATCACAAAGGGAGTGTACATATTAGTAAGTCTATTACATAAGGTGTTTATAAGTCATAGAGTATGTTTAATTCAATGAGCAAGTATTCCTTCATAAACCATTTTTGTGTGGTGATTCTGCATTACTTTAGATGTGCCGTTTATTTGATGTGCCTGTTGCATAGAGAAATAGAGTTAGTAATGTTACTGCATAAACCATTGATTAAGTTGTAAATTTATGAAAGAAAAAGAACAAAATTATATAAAGGTATGCTAATCAGAGTGTTTTTCGAGTGTCATATGTAAAAAAATCATAGTAATATGGTTTATACTTATTATTGAAAACAATTACCTTTTCTATCTTGTCGTTGTTTGATCCATTGATGACTCATTTTCTGTATTTAATTGTTCAAGAAAAAATCAAAAAAATGGTTTATGTTTTTTTCCATGTGTAGTCTTATACTAATATAATAGATATTTAATTGAGGTAGATGTTACCAGAAATTTCTATGTTCTTTCTCTTGATTGTCTTCATTGGTGTTGTGTTGGTAGGTGGATTGCTTGTTGCTTTGTAGATCTTGTGAATCTCTTTGTAGGCATTAGTATCTGTTCAGTAACCCAGAAAGAAAAAAATGTGTTAAATATGTAATAGTATGTTAAGTTGGCTATGTGTTTATAAGGTTAAAAATTGACATACCGGAGTTTTGTTTGATTGGTTGTGTACTTGGGTTGGAGGTTGTTTCTGGTGATTGAATGAAAGGTGGGTTGTCATTAGCAGTGGATGTTTGTTCAAAGATTTTGTTCACTCTAAGGGAGTCTTTCCTCTCTTTGTTCTGTGTTTGGAATTGTAGTTGAAATATTTTTGTCTTTCCCCTTATGAAGCGTATTGGTGAAGGTAAGATGTTTGGATCAGTGTAACCCTTTGTAATGACCATTTCATTGCAGTCAAATCCAAGAAGTGTTGTCATTGGTTCATTAAAGAGAACGACATTTGCCGAAGTTGTAGTATCTATGATTGTGGCATTGACACAATACCTATGCATTTTAAAGTATTGATCATTGTATAGAAAATTAAATTATATAACAAAATTTAGTTTGATAACAATGTGTACATGTATCTTGGTGCTTCAATGACTCCATGGTTTGGACATGCCATCTTGTGTTCTTTTGGTATGACCTTTCTTTTGCATTCTGAACATGATTCGTAGAACCAGGTTCGATAGCTATCTATTTCTGCAATGCTTGCTACACATGTGAATCTTATTTTCTACATTAACAAAAAATGTATCACTATTAGTTACTATATATAATAAATATAGAAAGTAATAGGAGTAAGTATAGGTTCTTTACAACATTTTCCTCAGGCCTTTTTTGAAGAAGATCTTGTAGTGTTACCCTGTTTCTATCAACTTCCATTGTTTCCATAGATCTTTGCAGTGTAGGATACATTGGGGATTGTCCTTTCAATTCTTTAAATCTTTGTTTACAAAAAAAGATAATACCATTGATAGTGGTATAAAATCAAATAATAGTTATAATTAGATAACATAGCTACTATTGTGGATGTTAATACCTTTTTATAATCATATGTAGGTCTTCAATGTTTGGATTAATGGTTAAAGTTGTTGCATTTGTAGACCCGAGCTGAAGTGATCCTGACATAAGAAGTACGATTTTTGTCAATATTATATTAATATTAATTATTATGAGGACCATATAATTTTACCTTCATATTCCGTTACTTTCATTGAGGTCATTGCTATTATCACAGGTTGTGATATTCTTAAAGCATATTGTCTATCAAAAGATAAGGCAACGTCTCCCCAGAATGTTGATTCAATGAAGTGACCGCTGTGTAAAAACTTACATATTAGAGACGTATAATTGATTTTAAGTAAATTGAAATATTGGTTTAGATGATTTACCTTTGATCTTGAAGGGTTATCTTTAGCATGTTTTTGTTGTCTCTTGAAAGAATGTTTGATATTCGTTCCATACGACCAATGTAATCTGTCAATAGCATATATATTTAGTTTTAAATAATAATGATTTATACAATCTTAAAAAAAATTATAATGTTATACCTGTTAGTAAAAGATGGTTGTTACAACGTGGGCGTAATTTATCATAACTGGCAAAGTTGAAATAGTTGTGTGGGATGTTGTTATCATCATTTAATGACACAAAAGATGTTCTTAAACCAAGTTTGATGCATGCAGGATGGGGGACTACATTCATATATGTTTTTGTAGTGTCAGATAAGTAGTAACTAACAATATAACAATTCTGAACTGTCACCATTGAATTAAAATGTGCTTCATCATTTAGGTCTGCTATTGCTTCTATTGCATGTCCCTGTGTGAAAAAGCAAGTAATAACAATGGTAAAAATATATTTGAAAATAAATAATTAATAAATTGAGTAAATCTTACATAGCTATCAATAAACAGATAGCATATCTCCCTTCTTCGATAAGGCAGCCACTTGTTTATGACTCTAATTTGGATTGGTTCAGCATTATCATGTGGTTTGATCTTGGAGATTTTCTTGTAGGCCATTTTTTTGTTCCTGTAACAAATAAAATGAAGTCAAAAGAATAGTAACAGTTTGAATGTTATAATGTAGTATGGTTTAATTGAGCTTGTATTAGTAAAAATACAAACCTGCAAGTATATTTCATTTAGGAAATCTGAGAAAACAACATTTTTTGTGATGTTTGGCGGGTCATTATCTTGTGGGGCAATTAGGACTTTTAAGGCGTTTGGAGAGGTAGCTCTAGAAAATGCAACGTATAATTGGCCATGACAAAAGACAGGTTGAGGAAGATATACACCAACTTTGTTTAAAGATTGTCCTTGACTTTTGTTTATTGTCATTGCATAGCATAACTTTAGTGGAAATTGCTTTCTTTTGAAAATAAAAGGAAGTTCTTTGTCAGTGTATGAAAGAGTTATTCGTGGAATGTATACTCGATGACCAATTGAAGTTCCAGTAAGTATTTGTGCTTCTACAATCCTTGGCAATAGTTGGGTGATTATCAATCTGGTTCCATTGCATAGTCCAGCCATTTGATTTATATTTCGTAGTAAGATAACAGGAGCATTTACTTTTAAATCAAGTTGATGTGGAGGCAACCCGTTAAAGTTTAGCATGTTAAGGTATTCAGTTGGATAAAGAATGTCAAAGTGTTCTTCATTATCTACTAAAGGAGTTATTGTGTCTGTACTTAAATAAGTGACATTGTTGCCGGATGTCAGTCTTAGAACCAATGTGTTTATTTCATCAGCTGTTTCATTTTTAGGACACACAATTGCCTTTTGAGAAATGTTTGATGTTGATGAATTATTGAGGGTGCTCTCATCATAAATAAAGTGAATAAGTTCCTCAACTGCTTTTTCGTTGTGTGGTATCAAATAGTTTTTTGGTATTTCTATTTTCTTTGTGTTAATTTGGTCATCTTTATCAGGTGTTCCTAGAATGCCATCGCCTACTTTAAGAAGCCATGATGAAAATTGTTTGACCTCGGATATATAATTTGGGTCTAAATTTTTGTTTTGCAGACGCATGTTTTCTGTAAGGTGATATGTCTTAAAGTTTTTCCATAAATATGATCTTGGAAGTGCTGAAGCAAGAATTTCAGATTTTGACACCTTAGGTTTTACGGGAAGTGTTTGCCTAAAGTCGCCACCTAGAAGAATTGACTTTCCGCCAAAAGGTTCATTGGAATTATTAAGTATATCTCTAAGGCTTTTATCTAGTGACTCAAAGCATTTACGATCGTTCATAGGAGCCTCGTCCCATATAATAAGAGACGTTTCCATTAATAAGTGAGCAAGATGAGTGTTCTTTTTTATATGACATATAGAATCATCTGTTAGATCTAGAGGTATTTTAAATCGAGAGTGTGCAGTTCTTCCTGATGGTAATAGAAGCGAAGCTATACCAGATGCTGCAACAGCTAAAACTATTTTCCCTTTTGAACGTAATGCAGAAATAATTGTTGTCCATAAAAATGTTTTGCCAATACCACCATGGCCGTAGACGAAAAGGAGAACTTGTTTTGTTGTGGCAAGAGTTGTAGTTACAACTTCATAGATTTTTTTTGTTGCGGGTTTAGACGTTCATGAAAAAGCTCATGGTCAGTAGCTGGTTGTTGCACGTCGTAATTCTTTTCCTCCATCAATAGCTTATTTTGCAAACACAAAAGTAAATCTTCACGTGGCATTGGCAAGCCAAATGTAGAAAGCGAAGAAGAGGAATTGCTAGAATTAAGAAGAAGCTCAATTTCATATAGTACATATTGCTTAAGGTCGTCACTATTTAAATATGTAGTTGTATCATTCCCATACGACTTAAGTTTTGGTAAGATGTCATCACCCATTTTACGCCATTGTTCATTCCATAGTTCTATTGGGTTTGTAATATCACAGAACAAAAGCATATGGGTAAACAAATATCTTAGTTCAAAAGGTGTAGCCCATATGGCAGCTTCATTGAAAGCAAGTACCCATTCCTTATTATCACCAAGCAACCCAAGTTTTTCGCATGCACTACAATAAGTTGGAAAAATATGTCCTGAAATTGTTCTTATATCATTGAATGTTTGACAACCTTTTTGGTGAGATAATAACATTCGAAGATAGAAAGTTTCACCACATGATGGATGGATGTATATTAATCTTCCTATTGCCGGTGTTTTATTTGATGTTCTTCGTGTCCAATATTTACTTGTGATATCCCATCGATATTCAGATAGATAGTCAATGTACCGAAGATGACGACCCGTCGAATCAACTTGATTGTTATATAACCACTCTGTTAAGGTTGTTCTTTTTTTCATTGGATAATTTATTATGTTGTGTAGCTGCTGCTTGTCTTTAAAGCTAATATTTTGCATATTTTCTAGATGCACTGCTAACACTTGAACCGGGGGATTTCTATAGTGAATTGAAAAGTTTAATATCCTCCAAGCAGCTTCATGTGGACAAATAAAACGACCATCCATATAGTTTTTAATTTCATCAACATGAGTAGTATCTTGTGATTCTATGCAATCATGAGTAGGAACTCTTCTTGTAATTTTAAACCGGATTCGATCAGTCCCTTTAGATATATACTTAAATAGGTATTTGATCATCATACTCCATCCACAATATTCTACATTAATATGAGCATGAAAGTGCAAACAAAGGGTTTTGTTGTATGGTACGACATAAGCATTATCTAATATGACAGCATTCTTGTTAGTTGAATGTACATTTTGGCGTCTTTTATAATGCACGTATCCATTTTTGTCAAATATTTTTTTTTCTTGATATTCTTTAGGAAATTTTTTTGAGCATGAACCTTTAGTCATGCATGGTGCATTTGGTTTGACTAAGCCACATGGACCATGCATCATTAACTCAGTAATAATTTTATGGAGATGACTTTCAGTAGTTGGGTCGGGAATTTCAGCAGATATAAAGCTATCAAGTTGTTCAGCATTTTGTATTTTATATCTTTGAGTGACCCATAATAACATATGGCAATGAGGTAGTCCTCTTTTTTGAAATTCTATTGTGTATAGATCTGAAGGAAAAGTAAAATTGTCATAAGGAAATAAAATTAAAAGATAAACCTATACTAAAAGGTAGAAATTTAATTTGATAATTTACCTGCAGCTACTTGACCAAAAGGTTTTTTGTCTTTTAAGAACTCACTAAGGGCAGCAACTTTAATCTGAAAGATCCTAGCAATAATATCAGGACGATCTTGTGTTTTAAGTGAAGGATACTCACTTATATACCTTTGGATTTCAGGCCACTTAACGTTACATGTAAAGGTTATAAAGTATTGGGGGTTCCCATGTATCCTACAAATTGCTAGAGCATCTTGATAATGTTTATACATGTATCTTGGACCGCCGGTAAAAGATGAGGGGAGAATAGTTTGTTTTCCAATAGTTGTGCCTTCGGTGTCACCTCTTAGAAGTGCGTCATGTATACCTTGAAGAAATTCAGTCCTAAACAAATTTTGGTGTGATCGAATGTAATCTAGGCGGTTTTGCTCGATACAAACATACGCGTCGACTAAATATTGTTGAAAAAGACGACCACCTCTTAATAACAATGTATATAGTCCATTACGATCATGGAGTTGATGACTGTAGAACATATTCATCGTCATTTGTTTTTTGTGACTGTGGTTGTTAGATATAATTTGAAGATCAGGGGACCATCCATGTTCTCCGTACAAAAGTAATAAAGGATATTGTAACGCCATGTATAAAGGATGTAAATTGCTAATCCGTTTAGGAAGGCCATCTTTTAGACGAATGATGATGTCAAAGTCATTGCATGAAGAATGATTCTCATATACAATGCCACCAATGCAGCCAGCATTTGGTCGATCATAGCTATGTTGATTTTGAGAGCTATAGAGATGAATGGTAAACTCTGGTATATTATTTGAAAGATAAAGATCTCTAGCTGTACAAAAAAGTTTTACCAATTCATTTGTATTTTGTAAAATATTAAGGAGTGTCTTTACAATGGTATTGCATAAAGTTGAACATGCTTGCCCTTTAAAGAAGTGTAGCCTGTTAGAAATTTCATTTTCGGTGTCGTATATATACAACTGTAGAAATCGAGGTCTTTCATCCTGAGGCGGACATAAAGTACCTAGCCAATGACATATTTGGCCTTCTATCTTGAAAATGTAAGGGCCTGAACCTTTGTTAACTGAATCATCTATATGTGCACCAAATGATGTCATGGAAAACATCGAATTATAAGCACGAATATTATCAAGAAATTCTGTTTTTTCAAACAATTGCTTAACAATAAGAGGTGGCTCTTTTGATGGCTGCAATTTAACACGACCTCCTTTACAACATTGGTTGTATTTAGGGCGATGGCTAATAGGTGAGTTGATGATTCGTTCAGCGTACCAAAAACGGGCATTGCAATGTTCACATATTTGATCACAATCTCCAGAGTCTATGTAATATGGCGAATGAATAAAATTATCTGGATGTCGATTGGATGTGAACGTATTTGTTGTGGTTGAAGTATTGTTGTGACAATTAGAGTTATAAATTTTGTTTCTTACATTTACGTTAGGAATTGAAGTATGATGGCATGATTGTCTTAACGATTGACTGCCTAAGTTACCGTCTAAGTAAGTAGGTAATTCTGAAGTGTTAGATGTAAGAAATGAGCGACTCCTTTTGCGTGAAGGTTTCCTTTCATTTGTAGGTTTTTTCTTACTCATCTGAGATGTGATATTAATTACTAAATGTAAATTCGAGAACTAAACATATGATACAAATAAAATGAAGGATATGTGTATGAATATATATCATCATAGCTAAGCAAAAATGACACAAATAATATGAAATGAAACAAAATTTGTTATATATCAAGTCAAGTGAAACTTACCTAACAAATTTGAAATCAGAAGGTTGTAGAAACGATTGGTCCACAATTGCGAGATTTTTTTAATGCTTTCTATTTTAGCTAGCCCTGTACATAAGAGTATATTGAATTTAAAGATAGAAAGCAATATGTAAAATAGGCTGCAGTTTGTGCATATAGAGAAACTTATTAATTGATTGCACTAATAATCACACACTAACATGGAAGAATCATTATCATTGAACATATGTAAATTATATTATATCTAATTCATCGATTACAACAAAAGACACTACAAAATTATATTATATCATTTGTATTTTACTTATATTTTCTTCTATAAGAAAATTGGGTAATGTTGAAACAGGGGTATGGTATGAAATTTACTTCTTGCGTACCACATGAGTGTGCTATATATGAAAAAATAAATAAAATGGAGATTAGATGAAAAGCATACTCATAATTTCTGTGTACAAAATCCTATGAATTGTGTTATGGACTTTGTTTTGTATACAAAATTATAAGTAATGTTTATGAATAGTTGTATTACATTAACAAATAAATCAATTTGTAATTCATGAACCTTTCTATGAAGTAAATTTTCATGGATTTTTTTTCCTTAAAACAAATTATAACCAGACCAGAATTAGTTAGAATTTTTAATAAACCAATACATATTAGACATAACATCAAAATTTACAATCCTTCAAAATTTGTAATCCTAAATCGTATACACATACTAAATCAGATATTTTCAGATCAGATATGTTCTGAATCAATATGAAAACACAAAGAGTTTGTTTTTAAACAAATGATTTGAGGGGAAAAGCGTACCTTGTCAATTTTATGAAAGTGCAAAGAGGAAAATAAGTTTCGATGGTGGAGAAGAAGTTCGATGGAGGAAAAGAAGTTTCGATGAAAGTGCAAAGGGGAAAAGAGAGTTCTTGTCTCCAAGGATACGAACAGTGGAAGATTGCGGTTGAAGACGGAAGTGGAAGGAGGAGTTAAGCGCCGTTAAGTTAAATATGTGAAATTGCGGTTGAAGACGGAAGTGGAAGGAGGAGATAAAGCACCGTTAAATTGCGTTAGTTGAAGACGGAAGAAGCAGGAGGCGAAAACTGAATGAGAATACGGAGATTTTGAGGAATTCATTTTTAATAACTATATATGTGGCAGTCGAAACGTTTGACACGTGGCTTGGGGGAAAATGGGGGGATAAAATTGACGCCGTTATGTTGCTTTTGAAGCCGTCAATTTGCTTTTTGTAGTTAATAAAATATTTAACTTGGTTTTATCACTTTATTTCATGACCCGACTCAACCTGATCCACTTCAAATTAAGAAATACTAATATTTAACTATATTCAACTAACCCTCAAAATTTTTATATCCTCAACTGATGAAGAAAAATGAAATATAGTTTGAAGTTTGAACTCCTTTAAGATTTCTTATTTAACTCGATTTGCGTTTGTATCCCACCCCTCTAATATATATTATTTAGTGACAAAAATTCATAAGGAAATGATGTGACCTTCTCCAACAATGACCTGTTTAATTTGTTCATCACGATTGATCATTTGTAGACCAACACACTCACAGTTGCATCAATTTATATATGGATCAAATTTGGAAAATTAACCATATTTTGCTGTTGAACTACAGGATTAGTAAATCACACCTTAATAGTTTATATTGCATAATAACATCATTCTATTTGCTTGCTTCAATTGGCCCAATAAATGTCTCTGTTTGGGCCGAGATCAACATTGTCAAATGGCCCAATACCAACTTTGTCATTTCATATTTTCATTTATTAGCTTCTGTACAAACCGGATTTTTATAATAAAAAAAGAAAAAAGAAAACTGGCTCGGGTTGAAAAACGAACCGGTTTGGTTAATGCGGGTCAACCCGGTTTGGATATGAAAAATCCGGACCCTATTTGTTGAATGTCATGGGTTAACTTGCTCCGGTGATAGCATGCAAATTGAAGATGTGAATATGTTGGCATGTAGCTTTTTCCCACGTGTAGCTTCACGTGCATCTTCTTTTAATTTAGTATTTTTATTTTATTTTTCTTTGTTTCAATCTATATATAATCTCAGAATGAATGAAAAGAAGATCAGAGTGGTATTTTATTATTAAAAAAATATGTTGTTGTGTTTCTATTTGCGAGTGACCGGTTTTCATTTTCCGTTGCTAGCTCGATCGAGTTTGGCTTACTCGTGTGAGGGGTTAGAGTTGATCATAGAAGTATAATAATACTTTGGAAGGAATCTTGTTGGCTTCAGAAGAAGCAGGTTTATTCTTCGGAAGAAGAGTGTTTGCTTCGGAAGTATTTCCATAATTTCGGAAGTTAAGTTTACCTTCGGAAGATATGTTTCCTAAACATAATGGGGGTAAACTGTAAATAGGTTGTTAAGTTTGTTAGGCCTGATTCATGTATATAAGGATCAGTTGTTGTTTTAGAATATTATCTTTTTCATTCATTTTCAGATAGATTTCTTAGTTCTCAATTGTTCTTAATATTCAATAACATTTTGAATCATTTCGGTAGTGGATTCATTGTCAATTTCGTTCTTTCTTTGAATCGGTGTTACAACAATTGGTATCAGAGCCAAGTTCGGCTCAATTGAAGAAAGAAGAAGATCACGGCTGTGATCAGAAGGGAAATTGGAGAATCAAAGATGGTGTCCACGAAGTTCGATCTTGTAAAGTTCGATGGGAAGAATGATTTCGGGTTATGGTGTGTCAAGATGCGAGCGCTGCTTGTACACCAGGGATTGGTGGGAGCGCTTGTAGGGCAAGCAAATTTGCCGGCGGATTTGACAGAGAAAGAGAAGCGTGAGATCATGGAGAAGGCGCACAGTGCAATAATTTTGTCCTTAGGAGATCGGATGCTTCGAGAAGTGTCGAAGGAAGCTTCGGCTGCAGGAATCTGGACGAAACTTGAAAGCTTGTACATGATGAAGTCGTTGGCAAATCGACTGTACCTAAAGAAACATCTGTATACGTTTCACCTGACGGCAAACAAGACTATGGAAGATCACACAGATGAGTTCAACAAACTTATCTTGGATCTTGAAAACATTTACACGAAATTGGAAGATGAAGACCAAGCTATCATCTTCTTGACTTCGTTGCCAAAGTCATATGAACACTTTGTTGACACATTGATGTATGGTCGAGAGACATTATCAATGGAAGAGATTCTTGCAGCCATGAATTCTAAAGAATTAAAGAAAAGGAGTGATGTACAAGAAGATTCAAGTGATGGGCTGTTTGTGCGCGGGAGATCAGAACAAAGGTCATCAAAAGGCAAGAGCCAAGCTAGATCAAGAATCAAACGAAGGTGCTATGTGTGCAATTCGGAAAAACATCTTAAGAAAGACTGCCCGGAGAGGAGGAATAAGGGAGCTGAGTCAAGTTCAGGAAAGGGGAAAAATAGCCATGTATCAGAAGGAGTTTTGGATGGCTATGACAACTCTAATGTCCTGAATGTGTCTTGTGATGAAGACATGGGTGAATGGATACTTGACTCAGGGTGTTCTTTACATATGACTCATGTCAAGAAGTTCTTTAAAGAGTTGAAGATTGAAGATCTTGGTGAAGTAAAGCTTGGGGATGATCAGCCTTGTAAAATTCTAGGGTTAGGTACTATCACTTTTAAGTTACATAATGGCACTGAGGTTGATATTAGTGATATCAGGTATATTCCTAGTTTGAAAAGGAGTTTGTTATCACTAGAGACTTTTGAGAAGTCAGGCTATTATATTGGGTTAAAGGATGTTAAGGCTAGAATTGTTAAGGGTTCCTTAGTATTGTTAACTGGTACTAGGAGAAGTAACAATACATACAGATTAGAGGGATCTGTAGTCAATGGAAGTGCACGGGTGGTACTTACTAAGAATGATAGCTCTTTAGTGTGGCATAAGAGATTTGGTCATCTTAGTGAACAGGGTCTCATTGAATTACGGAAACAAGGCATCATTAGTGAGTTTAAGGATGTAGGGTTCTGTGAGACATGTGTTTTGGGTAAAAGTAAGAGGGTTCAGTTCAAGACTGGCAAACACATCTCTACTAATGTGTTAGACTATGTTCATTCTGACTTATAGGGGCCTGTTAGAACTAGTACTATAGGTGGAGCTAGTTATTTCTTGTCTATCATAGATGATTATTCACGGAGAGTTTGGGTGTATGTCCTTAAGCATAAGAATGAAGCTTTTAAGAAGTTTGTAAAGTGGAAAACTCTAATAGAAACTCAAAGTGAGAGGAAGGTCAAGAAGTTAAGGACTGATAATGGGCTGGAATTCTGTAATAATGAGTTCAATGAGTTTTGAAGAACTCATGGGATAGCCAGACATCTTACTGTACCCGGTACTCCCCAATAACATGGGTTGGCTGAGAGGATGAACAGAACCTTGTTGGAAAGGCTAAGATGCATGAGGGTAATGTTGGGTTTCCAAAAGGTTTTTGGGGTGAATTGGTTACATCTACAGCTTATCTGATTAACAGATCTCCATCTAGAGATTTGGGTATGAAGACTCCTATGGGGATGTGGACAAGTGTTAAACCTGACTGTAGCCATTTAAGGGTGATTAGGTCAGTGGTCTACTTTCATGTTAGTCAGGATAAACTTGATTCAAGGGCTCAAAAGGGTGTTCTTTTAGGGTACCCTGAGGGTGTCAAGGGGTATCAAATATGGAGGTTGGAAGGAGAAGGACCTCGGGTAATAGTAAGCAGGGATGTAGAGTTACAAGAAGGCATGTTGTATAAGGATGTGGTAGGTGTTAACATCCGGTCTTAGTCTCTAGAGAAAGTTGAGATTAAGGTGGAGTATGAGGATGATTCAGACAAGACTGCTGGGTCAAGCAGTGTGATTGAATGTGAAGTGAATCATGAGTCCCATACTACTCATAGTATTGCCAAAGATATACCTAGAAGAAAGGTTGTAGCTCCTATCAGATACAGGTAGGATCATGATGTGTCAGTTTTTGCCTTCACAGCTGCTGAGGAAGAGAGTATCTATGAACCTTTGAGTTTTGCTGAGGCTATGTCATCAGATGAAAGTGACAAGTGGCATGGTGCTATGGTTGAGGAGATGAATTCCCTGGAGAAAAATAAAACATGGGAATTGGTTGATAAGCCAGGAGAGCAAAAGCTGGTAGCTTGTAAGTGGCTGTATAAAGTCAAGGATGGTGTTCCTGGTGCTGAGGGTCCTAGATTCAAAGCTCGATTGGTAGCTAAAGGATTTACTCAAAGGGAAGGTATTGGTTATAATGAGATCTTTTCACCAGTAGTGAAGCCTACTTCTATTAGTATAATTTTGTCTATTACAGTTGCTCTTGATCTAGAGTTGGAACAACTAGATGTTAAGATAGCTTTCTTACATGGGTTCTTGGATGAAAAGATTTATATGAAGCAACCTATGGGTTTTGAGGTTAAAGGCAAGGAGGATATAGTGTGTTTGTTGAAGAGGTCTGTGAATCCAAGGATCGTCAACAGGAATTATCAGTGTCAATCGATGTCAAGTCAACGTTTGCGGAATTAAAGTTGATTTGGTTTAATTGTGTTAAAACAACTTTAAATATCAATAAAAGATCAAGAACACACGTAACAAAACACAATTAATGATTAATCAGTATTTTATTATAATGTGTTGGTGATTACAAAAGAATTGAATGTATGATAACAAAGAATGCTATGATGTTGTGAATGCTAAAGTTGATCGAAAGACTTTTGATGATTGTTGTATTGCTATTGCTGTTGTCAATCAATCAATCGTCTAACTCAATCGTTTTTGAATCGAAACCTAGGATCCATATTTATAGACAGAGGTGTTTCAGTTATAGGAAACACCAGATCTCTTGGGATTTGATTTGTTTTTGTTAAGGAATCATCGGATTTCTCGGGATTCGCATAACCGCCTTGTTGACTTGTTGACTTGTACCACTTGTATAATACAAGTGTTTGGACTCCGCAGGAATATTGTCTTCAGTAGTAATTTGTTCTTCCGTAGATATTGTTCTTCCGAAGGTAACTTGTTCTTCCGAAGGTATCTTGTTCTTCCGGAGGTATCTTGTTCTTCCGAAGATGTCTTGTTCTTCCGAAGGTAACTTGTTCTTCCGAAGGTAACTTGTTCTTCTGAAGATATCTTGTTCTTCCGAAGGTATCTTGTTCTTCCGGAGGTATCTTGTTCTTCCGAAGATGTCTTGTTCTTCCGAAGGTAACTTGTTCTTCCGAAGGTAACTTGTTCTTCCGAAGATATCTTGTTCTTCCGAAGGTAACTTGTTGTTCATCCGCAGAAGATCTTTGGATGTGTAATTACTTGTAAGAAATATATCTACGGAAGAACAAAATGTTCATCCGTAGATGTTTCTTACACTTGGTCAATTTCATAAATAGACCAATTATAATGTTTGTTCCTGCAACCATACATAAACCAACACATATATAAATGGGTTAACCTATATATTTAATGCATACACAATAATGAAATATAAAAGTTCATTACAGATATTAATTCAAGTACTAAGCCTATACATAATGACTAGATCTACTGATTCTAGACCTAACAATACTCCCCCTTAGGCTTAGATACTTGCAATCAGTTCTTCAAAACTGAAAGATCCTTGATTCTGGCAATCATTTTGTTGTAGAAGTAAGAAACAGCAGTCTTCTGATCATCATACTTGTAGTTGATCTTCATCTTGCTGATCTTCTTCAGAGTCTCATAACTTATTCCCAGAACATCTTCCTCTGTAGTAAGTGTGTCTAACACCTTGTTGTTATTCACCACTTCTAGCTCATCTTGTTCTGAGATTCTGAGTTCTGTTACTTCATCAAAAGTTGTTCCCTTTAACAGTCCAGCATTAAATCTTCTTCTTTTGTATGCTTTGGCATGTAGTTTGTCAATTACTTGAATCACATGGACATGCAGGAACAGATCATTTTGTGCTTTTTCATCAGTCAGCTTGGAAAAGAATTTGTCATTAAGATATGAGGTGTAGCTGGGATGGAGTAGTTTGATTTCCACAGGATCAAAGATCCTGATCTTGTCAGCTTTCTTGTTCTCAGCATTTCTCAGCAGGACCAACTCTTTTGTCTTCTCAACATATCCCCATTCAGTGATTGGGTATGTGAATTGAGTCCCTTCAATGCATTTAAGTGCTGCTTTGTTTCTATTGTTGTAGCCAACCCTCTTCAAGAATTCATCATCTACATGTTCTGAGGCATTGGACTTGAATCTTTTGAGCCCTTTGATTCTCTTTTGATGTTCTATATCTTCTCTTTTAGCTTCTATCAGCACATCATCTTTAAATTTTGTCTTCAACTTTCCCACTAGGGTTGAGAAATCTCTTCCTCTAGGGTGAATTGGATAATTGCTGATGATTAAGCTTTGAAGATCTTTGATGTCATTCTCTGGCAGACTCACCACTGAGAGTACATCATGGAAGTATTCAACTCTTCCAGATGTTCTTTTAATAATGGCACAATCCCAGTCTGGATCATATTTCCAGGCCATAATCCTGTTTTCTTCCACAGAGCTGGGAGTTGTGAGGTGGTCTATCAGTTGAATTAAAGTGGACTTTTGCTCGGTTATCTCTCTAACTGCAGTCCCAAGTGGCCATACTTTGCCAGGTATTACTTCTCTTGGCTCTCTGATCAATTTCTCCTTTCCTTTGTGCTGATCTTTAGGTTCAACTGTTATAGGTTCAGCAGGAAGTTTGCTTTGTTGCTCATAAGATGGATGTGGAGCTTCAGTTCTGAATTTTACACCAGTATCCAGCTCAACTTTCATCACATGCTCCATCATCCTTCTTAGTTCCCCTACAGATCTTCCTTTAAGCTCATGAGGTTTGTAATTATGTCCTTGTAACCAGCAAGTCATGTTGTATTTGCTCAGCTTGGCTGTGTCACAATGTCCCAACTCCTTCTTTGTTTTCTGAATTGATTGAAAGGTGCTGAAGGCTTCATAATCACAATTTGGAATCATAAAGCATGCAAGCTCAAATTCTTTTAACAGATTCTTCATCTCATTCATGTTTAGTCTCTCAACCATGTCATAAGGGAAACCATGGTTTATAAGTGTCATGAACATGGTTGATTCAGGCCTCTCTTCAAATATGTCACTTGTAGTCAGAAGATCATCAGCCTTTGAGACTTCTTGTTCTGGTGGAGAGTCTCCTTTGATTAATTCTTCCCACTCTTCATCACTGTCATCTTCTTTCTGAAAGATAGGCTTCACAGTAGATAAATCTACTGAAGGGGTGTGTTCAGGAGAAGTCAGCTTTTGTTTCTTGGAGACACTTTCATCAATAGTTGTCTTCTTCTCAGCAGTACCAAGATACTTTCTTTTCCTTGAGTACAGGATCATTTCTTTTGATGCCTCAGGACATTGTGTTGATTGTGCAGTTGAAGCCTTAGCATGAGATTCCAATGAACTGATCTTCAATTTAAGTTGCTCAATCTCTTCTTCTTTTCTCTTTATAATATTTGACTGAGCAGTCATAGTGCTAGATGCTTGTTCAAATTTCATCATTATCTTTTCTTTTTCTTTCTTCTCAGATTCTGCTGACTCTTTAAGCTCAGCTTCCTTGTCTAGTAAAGCATCAATGACTTCTTTATCACTTTGAGCATCTTCTCTTAGTCTTTTTATTCTTGCTTGCTGTCTTATCAATTCTTCATCCTTTTCTTTTATCATTCCCTTCAGCTCTTGTATTCTTTCCTTTCTTTTGTTTGATTTGAGTACCAGCTTGTTGTACTCAGCAACCAGATAGCTCTTGCTCACAGGAATGTCATCATCACTTAGATCATCTTCATTATAAGCAATAACATCAACATAATCTGCTGCTGCATCTACTTCCTGATGCTGAGACTCAATCTCATCTTCTTTAACTTCCTCATGATCAACACTTGCTGAGCTTGACCTTGGTTCAGTGGCTTGATTTACATGATCTTGAGGAGTTTGTTGTTGTTGATGATCAGTCACTGGAGATACTTGTTCAGTTTCATTTGAATGCACAGGGGATTCAGTCTTGTATAATGACAGTTTAACTGTACTTGCTTCTGAGACTAATTCTGTCTCCCTAGTGTAGATGCTCTCAGTAGCTGAATTTGAAGGTTGTTGGTAAAGTTGCATCTGAAGCTGATTTGGTGATTGGGGTTGAATGGGAGATATTGGTTCAGTATTTTATTTGGCTGGTGATTGTGGTTGGGGTGTTTGTTGTTGTTGTGGTGATAGATGGAGGATTGGAGAGATAGGTTATGTATTTTGGCTATGAGGAGATTGTGGTTGAGGTGTTTGTTGTTGTTGAGGTGTTTGTTGTTGTTGAGGTGATGTTTCTGGTGAGGGAGTGTCTTGAGCAGAGCTGGTAGCAGAGTTCTCTTCATCAATTTCCCAAACAAGCTCTTGAGGTATGTCTGCATTAGCATCAATCACATGAGCAAACATGTCTATGTCACCTCCTTCATATTTCCCTGAGATTTTGTTCAGCACAGATCTGCCAAGGTGTGCTTGGATAAACACACCACCCTCCACAGATGTTCCAGGCAGGTCTGCATTAATGTTGAGCTGAATGAATCTTGGAAACATGTACATCTTATCAGTCTTCTGTACTCGAATGTGATCACACAAACAATTAAAGATGTACTTTGAGTAATTGTATGTCCTTCCCTCAAAGATGCCAATGATACCAGATGATATATGTCTTGAAAATCTGTCAAGCCCAGATTTTCTGTTTGACATACACTTCAGATAAGTGTGACACAAAAATCTGTATGGCTTACAGAGTCTTCCCTTCTTAATTTCTCCCTTTTCAAAGTCTCCATCATACCCCATTAAGAGAAAAACTTTTTCTATGTATTCATTTTCAAATACATCGGGGTGTCCAGCTTCAACATCTCCTAGTTCTAGAACCCTTCTTATTGTTTGTTCATCAATTCTCAGCCTTCGATTCTTAACTTCTGCAATAATGCCTTCACCATCTTCTTCTATGTGTGCAGAATTCCAGAAATCACTGATATGAGTGCGATAAATCGTCGGCTCTGCTGATAGGGCATAGAATATCCTCGATCTTCTCAGATATCTCATAATTTCTTGGCATCCTTCTGACACAGGATCGTCAGGATTTAAGAAAGCACACACATTATGTTCTTTTGCGAATCGTTGATCCATCTGTTCATAAGAAAAGACTTCGTTAGAATCACATTATTGGTATGAGAATACGAACAGTTGTGAGATAAAACAAGAATCAACTGGTTCATTCTTGATGATTACGACATGTTTTACCTTAATAAACGCTGATTAAGAACACAACTATATGTTTGCTTAAGGTTTTGATTTGATAAATTTTGAATGTTGAGGAAGTGGAAAAAGTTTTGTTGAGTGAGATTTTCTAGGTCTGAAAAAGTGAACGGAAAAAGTGAATAATGAATTTGACAAGTCAAACCTCATTATTTATACCCTCAGACACATTAATTTTCTCTGTTTTATTAAGTGGGTCCCATAATGTATTCTTCCGTAGAAGTAATTTCTCATTAATTAAATGGGATCCACAATTTACTCTTCCGTAGAACATCTACGGATCAACAACATCTGCTGATGTGAAATTGTAATCAACAACATCTACGGATAAACATTAAGATTGATTTCCACACAGTATCTTCTGCTGATGCAACGAAAATATTGTTGTATGTATGGCCCAAATCCATTGGTTAGACCATTTATTGCTTTAGGACCTCGTTGGCTTTGTATACATGACAATTTAGTACAAGAAAATTTAAAATAGAGATTTTTACTAAAAATTTTCATGTATCCAACAGCTAAGATGATGCTCAGATTTCAATTTCTTCAAATTGATAATGATATAAACATTGCTGCTGTTGATTGAGATGCTTTTTCATGAATTCTACTCCCCCTAAATTTGTGATTAATGATGAACTTAAGCATTTATCAGAAATTTCTTTAAGATGAAATCATGAATTTGAACTATATGATAATGATCAGATACACATAGGATGGGATCATACTATAGTGCTAAGCCTCTTCCTGATGAGTTATGTTGTTTATGTGATACATGAACAAGTTCTGATTGCAAGTATATTGTCCATATAAATCCATACAAGAGCTCATGTATCAACTAGGCATGCTGTTTATCATGTTTTCATATTGTTTTTGAAATAACTGTTATGGGCTTCACATTCAATTCACAAAGGTTTTGTCCTCCCTTTGCAAGTCAAATCATCACTTTTTCACACTTAAGACTATGTACTTTAAGTTATAATAGCTATCTTGAGATGTATTTTGCATCTCATTGATGCAATGTTGATAAAGCTCAAGATAATATACAGTTGATCACTTAGGATTCTTTTGAGAGCTTTAGATATGATCATCATCAGGTCACCAGGTCTTTACTCACGTAAAACAGAGGTGCCTTTAACCCAGGTCTTTGTTCACACAAAACAGAGGGATGATGAGGATCATGATCTTTTCACCTTTTGTAACTGATATTCAGTATGGTGATCATACACCCAGATCTTTGTTCACACAAAACAGAGGGAGTATGATTTGCAAAGATAGATAGTATAAAGTGTTTTACATAGTGTGCTTAGATGAATGATTTGATCACATTAGGATAAGACTCACTTTGTTTTCTCAAAATAAAGTTTCCCACAGACAATTATTATAGTATTATGTTGTGCATGCACTCAGGTTTGTTTCCACTCAAGATGAACCTACTCACATATCAAGGAACTTGCTGAGTTATATTGTTATTTGTTTATTCAGGAATAGGCAAAGCTATAGTGTACTATCATTTCCCAATCATATGTCATACTGATGCAGTATTACACACAACATGTTGTTTGTTTGAAATTGATTAATCTAAGTTAATCATGCCTAGAGACTCAATCAGAAAATTAAATCTGACTGAATCAAAGGCTTTAGTGAATAAATCAGCAAGCTGATTTGATGTATCCACTTTGACTAACTTAATCAATCCCTTTTCTGAGCAATCTCTCAGAAAATGATATCTAATCTCGATATGTTTTGTTTTACTATGTTGCACAGGATTAGCAGTGATAAACATAGCAGCAGAATTGTCTATATAGATTGAAGTTTGAAGAAAGTTGTAACCATAGTCAAGCAATTGGTTTTGTAACCAAAGTACTTGAGAGCACCCAGCTGAAGCAGCAATGTACTCAGCCTCAGCTGTGGAAACAAAAACATTTGTTTGTTTCTTGCACTGCCATGACACTAGCCTTGGTCCAATGAATTGACATCCACCGGTTGTTGATTTTCTGTTGCTGTTACATCCACCATAGTCACTGTCTGCGTATGAGTAGAGTGTAAAGTCTCCATCCTTGGGATACCATAGACCAAGTCCTGGTTTTCCCTTGAGGTATCTGAAAATTCTTTTTACAGCATTGAGATGTGACTCCTTTGGATCAGATTGGTACCTAGCACATACACACACAGCAAACATAATATCAGGTCTACTGGCAGTTAAGTACATAAGTGAACCTATCATAGATATAAATAATTTTTGATCAATAGATTTTCCAGAGGGATCAGGAGCAATCTTATCAATTGTTGATGCTGGTGTTTTGCATGAGGATACTTCAGCAAGTTTGTATTTCTTCAGAATTGGATGTATGTATTTTTCTTGATTGATGAATATTCCATCTGCTTTTTGATGAACTTGAAGGCCAAGGAAGAATGTTAATTCACCCATTGAGCTCATCTGAAATTCAGATTTCATCAGCTCTTCAAAATTCACACACAATCTCTTATTAGTTGATCCAAATATAATGTCATCAACATATACTTGAACTACTAAGAGATCTTGATGTTCTTGTTTGAGAAAGAGTGTCTGATCAATAGTTCCTCTTTTGTAGTCATGCTTGAGTAAGAAAGATGATAGTGTTTCATACCATTTTCTTGGTGCTTGATGAAGGCCATACAAGGCTTTATCTAGTTTGTATACCCTGTGAGGAAAATGAGGATCTTCAAATCCGGGGGGTTGTGACACATAAACATCCTCATCAATTTTCCCATATAAGAATGCACATTTGACATCCATCTGATACACAGTAAACTTCTTATATGATGCATATGCCAAAAACACTCTTATTGCCTCAATTCTCGTAACTGGTGCAAAAACTTCATCGTAGTCTATGCCTTCTTCTTGAGTGTATCCTTGTGCTATCAACCTTGCTTTGTTTCGGACAATAATCCCTCTATCATCCAGTTTGTTTTTGTATAGCCATCTAGTTCCAATAGGATGTTGACCTTCAGGCAAATCAACAAGAGACCACACTTTTTGCTTTCTGAACTGTTGAAGCTCTTCTTGCATAGCTTCAATCCAGCTATTGTCTTTTAAAGCAGCTGTAATGTTTGGAGGTACCACTTGAGAAAGAAAACAGTTGAAGAGACAAAGGTTTGTTGTACCACTTTGGCTCCTTGTAGTTCTCTTTTCAGGATTTCCAATGATATTGTCAAGTGGATGAGACTTATGAATTCTCATTGAGGGAGTTGACTCAACTGGAATAGATGATTCCAGGTTAGTCATTTCCATTGCCTCTGACTGATTCATCTCAATTTGAGAATTCAAGAAATAATCAAATTGAGTCTCTGTTGATTGAGCTACAGAAGTATCTGCAGTTGGATTTTGCTCTTCCGCAGGAACTTCTGCGGAAGCATTTTGCTCTTCCGTAGGAACTTTTGCGGAAGCATTTTGGTCTTCCGAAGGAATTTCTCCGGATGTATGCTGATCTTCCGAAGGAACTTCTCCGGATGCATGCTGATCTTCCGAAGGAACTTCTCCGGATGTAAGCTGATCTTCCGAAGGAACTTCTCCAGATGCATGCTGGTCTTCCGAAGGAACTTCTCCGGATGCATTCTGGTCAATTCCACATGTAATATCTGCTTCTACTGAAGTATTTTCATCTGAAGATGGATGTATCCTTGGGGAATCAGCAGATAAAGTTACTTCAGTCATAATAGGTGGAACAAATGGATAGCATACTTCATCAGATCCTGCATTGGTCAAATGATCATAGTTAAAAGATTTAGACAAAGCATCTATGTCAAATAACCATGATGAACCTTTAACTGACTTAGTAAACACATTTTCATCAAAAGATACATTAGGTGTCTCTTCCACAATGTTATGTTGTGGAATATACACTCTATATGATTTTGATGTTGAAGAGTATCCAACAAAGAAACCATCATATGCTTTTTCTGAAAATTTTCCTAATGACTCTTTTATGTTCAAAACAGTTACTTGACATCCAAATACTCTTAGATATCCTATGTAAGTTTTTCTTTTAAATAGGAGCTCATAAGGAGTTTTGTTATGTTCTTTGACAATTAATGTTCTGTTTTGAACATTGCATGCAGTATTCACAGCCTCAGCCCAAAAGGTAATAGGTAGTTGTGAATCAGCTAGCATTGTTCTTGCTGCTTCAATGAGAGTTCTGTTTCTTCTTTCAGCAACTCCATTTTGTTGTGGAGTCCTTGGTGCACTGAATTGTCTTGCAATACCTTTGCTCCTGCAAAAAGAATCTAGTTCAAAGTTGACAAATTCAGTACCATTATCACTCCTTAAAATTTTGACTTTTGTATCAAGTTGATTCTCAATCTTGATTACAAAGTCCATTAATGTTTCTGATGTTTCACTCTTTTGTTTTAAGAAAAAGACCCATGTAAATCTAGTGAAATCATCAACTATCACCAAACAATATTGCCTTTTTCCAATGCTCATCACATTGGTTGGACCAAAAAGATCCATGTGAAGCAATTTGAGTGGTGTAGTATTAGTATTGATTGTTTTGGATTTATGTGACACTCTGTGTTGTTTTCTGCAGGAGCGGGTTTTGTCACTTAACACTTGTAATTCTCTCAAACTCACTTATAATATCACTCAAACAAGATGAAGCAATGCCTTTAACAAGAGTTGATAATAATATAATAAGTAATCAAAGCAACAAGCAGGAGTATTTTCAAGGTACTTGTATATATTACTTCTCAACTCAAGATTACAAGACACTTACAAGCATAGAACATGAGTTACAATGAGAAACTATATATACTAGATCCTACAGCCGGTTATACTTGATACCAGCTGGAAACCTACGACTAAAGCATATACTACAATGCTATAGTTAAGGTATCTTAGATAAAGTATTATCTAAGATATGGTAGTCATGACATGTCCATGACTTACCTTTTGTCACCAACTAAAGATGGCAACTGTACTTAACATAAAAAGGTAAACAGTAGATTAAAGTATGGTCAACTACATGGCTTTTGAGAAAACGTCATGCAGTATCTCAGAGATTTGCAGCGGACTGTCAGACAGACCATACTTATGTCTACTGGATAATAGAAGTGTCTTCCGAAGGTTAACTGGCTTCGGAAGAACAAGTTCTTCCGAAGCCACTTATACTTCGGAAGATGCTTCTATGCTTCCGAGGCTTTAATGACTTCTTTATACTTCGGAAGTTGACTTCAGAACTTTGTCTTCAAGTCTTGATTCTTCGGAAGTAGCTTCTTTACCTTCGGAAGTTGGAGTTCTCCTTCGGAAGTGTATTTTACACTTGAACTTCGGAAGAGCTCCTTCTTCCTTCGGAAGTCCCACACTTGGCTTCGGAAGTCCTTTGTATGTTGTACTCAAAATCTTCTAAGTGATATGGTTTTGGTTGCAACAGCCTCTCTTGATCCAACAAACTCCCCCTAGGCTGATGCTACCAAAACTTTACTTATTTCTACTTCTCAAAGTCTTCAGCACCAGGGACAACAGATATTTGTCTGTCTCTCTGTTCTTTCCGGAAGTGGTGCTGAGAAGCTTGTACAAGTCATTCGTGGATAGGAGATCCAGTCTATCACTTTGAATGACATGTACCCTTTGTTGTGACCCCCTGAAGAGAGTTAGTTGACGGGAGTTGTAGTCATACTCCCATCTAACTATGGACTCAAGTTCAGGACCTTCAACCATTTGAAGAAAGGCTTTGCCTTTGGTTGCTGATCCTTTCCTTTCCTCCTCCTCTCTCAGTTTTGACTCCTCTTCGACCTTGCTTCTGGCAGTGAGCTCGGCCATGTGAAGGCTGCCAAGATGATTTCTGATGTGGGCAGCTACATCGGAGTTTGAGGGGTTGGAGAATGGTTTCTCTGCTAACTCAGCAATATCAAATCTGCTTAAGTGTAGCAGAGATGAGGCATTCAGCCTGTTAATCTCACCATTCTCTCTCTCAACAACAAAGTTGTGAGAAGAGTCTTCGAACCTCCACTGGACTATCTTCTTTCTGGGTACAAGAGGTTGTCTTGGTACCCTATCTCCTTTCTTTGTGTCCAGCAGAGTCACCAGCCTTCTCCTCAGCTTCTTTTCTTCCTCATTCAATGTATCTGAATTGAGGCCAAGGAGTCTTGCGGCTTGGTCCAAAGTTCCTCTTGGCAGATCAAGAAACTCATCTCTAGTGAGGGAACTTGAGGATCCATCAACATAAGTCAGATTGACTGTATCCTCCTCACATGAGATGTCGCTCAGAGTAGTGCAGTTGATGAGCTTGGTTTTGATCGCCTTGAATTCCTCCATAGAGAGATGTTTGGAAGGCTGAGGGGATGGTTTGATTGGTTGTTGGGTAGGTTTAGAAGTTTGGGTTCTGGGTAAGGTTTTAGGTTGGATGATGGGTAGTTTAGGTGGTTGAGGTGAGGGAGTTGGTAGTTGTGATGGTGTAGGTTCAGGGGTGAAAGGTTCAGGTTCAGTTTTGATTGGGAAGGGAAAGGGTATTGGTTCAGGTTGATGTTGGGTTTGGATATTGGGCTGAGGGGTGGCTTTGAAGGTCATCCCCTGTCCCCTTCTATACATCTCCTTTCTTCTCCTCGCACGAATGTCAGCCTTGATGTCACTGACATGTCGTTGGAGAGTCTTCTCAGACATTGGACCCACTTGCCTGCCAGAGAAGCCATGAGCTTTAAGATAGTTCTTCATCCAAGCTTTCTCACCTATCTTCTTGGCGGCAGACAGTCCAGCCTCTTCTTCTTTCTTCTTCTTCTCTACCAGCTTCTCCCTTGCAGCTCTCTTTCTCTCCTTCTCCATTTGATCTTGCTCTTTGTTAAAGAGCCATAAGATCGTGTCACTATTGTGTGGAGACAACTCCTCTTGAGAGAATCCTCTGGAGAGTAGGAAAGTGATCCTTTCTCTCCTGAGCTGCAGATCAGCTTCTCTTTCTTTTCTCAGCCTTTCTTCTTCCAAGGCCAACCTTGCAGCTTCTTCTTTTTGCTGTCTTTGCAGCAAGGTTGCCTTTTCAAGCTCTATCAGCTCCTCTAATGGTAGCAGGAGTACATCTTCCGAAGCAGCCCCTAGACTGACAAGTCTATCAATTACCTCCACCCTTCTTCTATTGTTGATTGCCTCTTGGTTGGCTGCAGCTGCTTTTGAACTTGCAGCTAACAGTTTCCCAGTTGGCAGTCTTCCTTTCCTTTTAAGTTTCTCCAACCTTTCTTCTTCCTGAAGCTCTTCCGAAGTCATCTTCCTTTTGCCTTTGATGTATTCGGAAGTGCTAGACTTTGGTGGTTCTTGGGTAGAAGATTCAGGTTGGATGGTGGAGGTAGGAGCTGACGTCAATGCAGATGTAATAGCTAGTGGTTGGCTGAGAAAGTCCTCCCTATTAACCTCAGATGCAAGTTCCAGAACTGCATCTGTGACTATTAGATCATCGGAAAGAGAGAACAGTCCTTCCGCAGCAGCAATTTCAGCTTCGGAAGTTTGAATTGGTTCTTCCGAGGCTTCGAATTGTGCTTCGGAAGCCTGTGAAAACACCCCTTCTGTCCCATCTGTTTCAGTTGCTGGGCCATCAGTCCTAGTTTCCCCTTCGAAATCAATCTCAGGTTCCACTTGGGCCTTAGGTTGACCAACTTCCTCAACAGTGGTAGGAGGTGCATTCAATCTCTGAAGCTCTTGAGCTCCAAAGTAAATCACAGACATATCTGGACTGGGTTGATCAATTAGGGACTCTAACAGGAACTTGTTGAAGAACCTATTTAGATCCTGAAGCATCCTTTGATCCACTTGAAACACAATTGGAGGAGGCTCAGGGAAGATGGCAGCTTGTTGTCTTGAGCTCAAAGAAGTGAGAGCTTGACTGATGGAATCCTGTCTTTGGCTTTGTTCCTCAACATTCTCCCCCTTTTTGGTAGCATCATCTTGAGAGGTAGATGAGCTAGAAGAAGAGGTCAAGGAGACTTGAACTGGTACATGCCTAACAGATCTCTCAATCTGTTTCTCAGCTAGTTTGACCTTGAGACTTTCAATCTCAAGTTGCTGAGTGGCAGACCTATCCTCTAAAGTCTTAACCTTTGATTCAAGGTTTGAGACTTTAGAAAGTAGGTCTCTGAGTGAGTTGCATTCTTCCCTCATCTTCTCTTGAAGAATCACGGGGAGATGAGGTAACATACCTAGTATGTTCATCCTCACCACCAGATGTGGTTTCTTGGCACCCTGGTTTCCCTTGCACAATGATGTCTCTTTCAGAGGCATCATAGGGCATGGTTGCCGTAGATTCAGTCTGACTATCGTTACCACTGTCCTGAGGATCCAATGAGGCTCCTTCAGTAGTGGCAGCTGAATCTACATGAGTCCCCTCCACATCAGTGGGACTCACCTCAGTAGGGCTTTGCTGGTGTGGGCTAGAGACAAGAGGTTTCTCTAGGCTCTGTTGATCCTTAATAGGGTGTAGTGGATCAACTTCATCGCCTTTGAGAGACATAGTCTCTTCACCAGCTCCGGTCAATAGGTCAGTAAAAGAAAAGGAATGAAGACCTAAGGACCTGGGACTTTGATCAATGTCAAAAGGCATTGAGCTGTCCCTTTGGTGGCTGCTCAGGGGAGTATAGAGACTCACCCTGAGGGCTATCAGCTGGGATTATGGGCTCATGGGTCTGAGACTGAGGAGACTCAAGACCCATATTGAGGTCAATAGTGAAGGATTGGTGGACCTCTGGCTGAGTGGGAGCCCCTTGTTCCACTCTAGCCTTTTTGGTTTGAAGAGGAGGGGCTTGTTCAATCAGAGTAGATTGAACAAGGGTTCGTTTGGTACGTCTCTGGTAGGTGACAGTGATTGGAGGAGAAGGTAGATTTGGAATGGTGAGGTTAGTTGCTGGTGTGGGTTCATCACCTGTGGGGTTAACAGGGATGTCACCAGGAGCCATTGGCTCAATCATACCTGGAAGTAGTGCGGTATCCCTTCCAGTGTAGTTGGTAGACACTCTCTTCAAGACTTTGAAGATGGTCGGCCTCATTTGGGGAGCAGACAGAGCAGCTGCACAGACAAGCTTACCCTGATCTAGCTCGCAGTTGATTATGTGTTGTAGAAATCTGGGATACATAAAGAATGTGTCCCTTTGCAGATTTCCCATGAGGTTAATCAGCACAAACCTCGAGTAGTTGAAGCGCAGGCCTTGTACCAACCCATGAACTAGACACCCGAGTTCATAGGGAATTTGATCCCATCCCCCGGATTTGTTAGATAGGCAGTGAAGAACCACATGTAGCAGGAACTTCCACTGGTAGGAGAAGTTGAATTTGTAGACTGTAGACCTGCTTACATCTCCACCATATCCCATTTGGAGATAAGAGTTATCTAACTCAGATTTGGGGAATTCCGTCGGTGCGCCTTCATCATGGAGCTCAAGATGCTCCCTGATGATTTGTTCAGTAATGACCAACTCTTGGCCACAAACACTTGACCTGATAGCACGAACCCCATTTAGGGTTTCAATCCGACCATTTGCCCAAAATTCGGACATTTGGTTGGAGTAAATGGTAGGGTTTACGGTCAGTGCTGTGTAGTATGAAGATTGGGCTAAGAATGAGATAATATCAGAGAAGTCAGCATCCCTTGAAGAGTCAAGGAGTGCGACCTGGTTGTGCTGAGGGTTTAGAGCCATTTGAGAAAGATAGCAGAGGAAAAGTTCTGAGAGAGGTAAATTGGAGAAGAAGAAAGCTTTTAGGGCAGTGAATTTGGTAAAAAGAGTGTAAGTGATTAACCGGAAGTATTTAAATGGGTGAAATGGCGGTTTAAAAGGGTAGTTTGGATAAGATGATGTGAGGGTTCAGAGGATATGTGACAAGGGCGGTAAGGTTAAGCCATTTAAATAATCCGACATCATTAACAAAATCTTTACTTTTTACGAGTGGGGCCCAAAAGATTTCCGTTACACAGTAAAATCCTTCTTCCGAGTATAAGGTATTTCCGAAGGTAAAGTTCTTCTCTCGAAGGCAAATGTACTTCCGAAGGTGAATAAATTGCTTCCGAAGTCCATGTTGCTTTCAAGTGGCGAGTATTAAGTGCTTCGGAAGTAGATCTAGATAACCTCAATCGCTTCTTCCGAGACTTAGTACACTTCCGAGAAGAAAATTATCCTATGAGAAATTTGCTTCGGAAGTTATACTAGATATCTTCCGAAGGCAAGTTTCTCTTCGGAAGAACTTATACTTAGTTAAATAAGAAAGGATCTTTTGTAACAGGGCTTAGATTGTATTGACATAAGACTTTACATATTGAAAAGGTTTTCAATTGAGATTAACTAGTCAATGTTTATCATCCCAATAGCTGTAATGAGATATTTAAATCTTTGTTCATCAAATGCTTTGGTGAACAAATCAGCATATTGTTCATTTGAATCAACTTTGATTAGTTTGATAAGATTTTTCTCATGAATATCTCTAATGAAATGATACCTGATGTCAATATGCTTTGTCTTTGAGTGCTTTACTGGATTTTCAGTGATGGATATAGCACTGTTGTTGTCAATGTGGATAGGAGTGCTCATGAAGTTGAATCCATAGTCAATCATCTGGTTTTGAATCCACAGCAGCTGAGCACAGCAACTTGCAGCAGCAATGTATTCAGCTTCAGCAGTTGATGTAGAGACACAGGATTGCTTTTTGCATTGCCATGAGATGATCCTTCCACCAAGAAATTGACATCCACCTGATGTTGATTTCTTGTTGATGTTGCAGCCACCATAATCACTATCAGAGTAACCATAGAGATTAAAATCACTATTTCTTGGATACCAGAGACCTAACTTAGGTGCTCCTTTGAGGTATCTGAGGATTCTCTTGACAGCAATTAGGTGAGACACCTTTGGAGCAGCCTGATATCTTGCACAAATGCAGGTTGCAAACATGATATCAGGTCTACTTGCTGTGAGATACATCAGAGAACCAATGATTGCTCTATACTGATGTTGATCAGTATCCTCCCCCTCAGAATCAGGGCATAAATCATGGTTTCTGGGTATGGGTGTCTTTGCTGCTTTACAATCCTTCATATCAAATCTCTCTAAGATATCATTGACATACTTAGATTGATTGATGAAAAACCCTTCCTTCAGTTGCTTTACCTGAATTCCAAGGAAAAAGTCCATTTTTCCCATAGAACTCATTTCGAACTTCTTCTTCATAATGCTCTCAAAGTCTTTGCACATTTGGTCATTTGAAGAACCAAATATGATGTCATCGACATAGACTTGAACTAGCAAAATGTCTTTCCCAGACTTTCTGATGAAGAGAGTCTTGTCAATGGTTCCTCTAGTATAACCATTCTTCAGAAGAAATTGAGACAATGTCTCATACCACAGCCTAGGTGCTTGGTGCAGCCCATATAGAGCTTTATCCAACTTGCACACATAGTTTGGATGCTGTGGGTCTTCAAATCCTGGAGGCTGGCATACATAGACTTCCCTATCTATATCCCCATATAGAAAGGCACACTTGACATCAAGCTGGTAGACAGTGAAATTCTTGGATGCAGCATAAGCAAGGAAGATCCTAACTGCCTCAAGTCTTGCAACAGGTGCAAAGACATCAGTATAATCAATTCCTTCCTCTTGAGTGTATCCTTGAACCACCAGTCTTGCCTTGTTCTTGATAATCAAGCCTCTGTCATCTCTTTTGTTTCTGAAAACCCACTTGGTGCCTATAGGTACTTGACCAGATGGTAGCGGACATAGGTTCCAAACCTTTTGTCTTTTGAATTGAAGCAGCTCCTCTTGCATTGATTCAACCCAGCTACTATCCTTTAAGGCATCTTCCACCTTCTTGGGTTCCATTTGGGATAAGAAGCATGAGTACAAGCAGACATTCCCATTGTGAGTTTGTCCCCTTGTTCTCACACCCTCAGAGACTTCCCCTATGATGTTTTCAGCTGGATGAGTATTGTGAATTCTGAGTCTTGGAATCACCTCCAGTTGCAAAGATAGGTCCAAGTTGGACATATTTTGCTCTGGAGCTTGAATACTTGGTCCAGCTGTTGTTTCAATCTCATTCAATGAGGACTGATTGAATGAAAGAGAAACATCATCATTTCTTTGCTGTGAAGCATCATTAACAGTTGCCTGTTCCTTCAAAATGCTGCTTCCATCAGCTTGGTGTTGTGTAGGATCACCTGAGGAGACTTGAAGATCATCAGGTGAATCCCTTGTTGAAGTTCCACTATTTCTTGAAATGGTTATACTGTCAGATCTTTCAATAGTAGGAACTTGATTTGTTGTTCTTGGAGAACTTGGAGCAGGTCTGGGAAGCTCAAACAGTTGATCTTCATCAGAATTGCCTTGAGCACCTGTTCCAGCTGAAACATTCTCACAAGATGGTTTAGAATAGTTTGGAAACAATTCTAAATCAAAAATATGATCAGGGCCATTCCCCCTAACACAAGGAGTGTGCTCATTAACTACAATGTTGGAGGATTCCTCAAATTGTTGGTTTTTAATATTATAAACCCTGTAAGCTTTAGAATGGGAGGAATATCCAACAAAGATAGCATCATCTGACTTTTCAGCAAATTTTGCCAAATTGTCTTTTGTGTTAAGTATGGTACACCTGCTGCCAAAGGACCTTAGAAAGCCAATGAACGGTGGCCTCTTGTTCCATAGCTCATAAGGGGTCTTTCCATGTGGCTTTACTACAAGAACTCTGTTCTGCACATAGCATGCAGTGCTGACTGCCTCTGCCCAGAATGTTAGAGGCAGCTTTGAATCAGCTAACATAGTCCGAGCAGCCTCAATAAGTGTCCTATTTCTCCTCTCAGCAACACCATTTTGTTGAGGAGTTCTAGGAGCACTGTATTGTCTGGCAATCCCTTTTGAGTTACAGAATGAGTCAAGAACAAAGTTCTTAAACTCAGTCCCTTGATCACTTCTAATTATTTTAACCTTGTGATCAACTTGATTTTCTATTTTAAGAATAAAAGATTTTAAAGTTTCAGCAGTTTCATCTTTAGTTCTTAAAAAGAATACCCATGTAAATCTAGTAAAATCATCAACTATCACAAGGCAATATGATTTCCTTCCAATGCTCATTATACTTGTGGGACCAAATAGATCCATGTGCAATAAGTGTAATGGAGTAGTGATAGAGTTAACAACTTTGGATTTATGAGAAGACCTGTGTTGTTTCCCTTTCAGGCAAGCAACACAGTTATCTTTGCAGAAAAATTCCTTTTTAGGCAAACCATGTACCAAGTTATTTTTAGCCAATTTATTCATTGTCTTAAAATTGACATGACACATTCGTTTATGCCATAGTGTTGACTCATCACTATCAGCTTTGGAAAGAAAGCATGATACTTCTCCCATTGGGGAAGCATTGTTCATATCAAGCTTGTACATATCCCCTCTCCTGGGAGATCTAAGAAGCACCAATTCCTGAGGAATTGTCATCCCAGGTTTGAGGATGATGCACTCATGTTCTGTGAAAAGCATTTGATGCTTTTGATCACAAAACTGAGAAACACTTAACAGGTTGTGTTCAAGCTGTTTGACAAAATTAACTTTGTCAACTTTTAACTTTCCGTTGGATATACTTCCTCTGCCAGAAATATATCCTCCGGCCTCACCTCCAAACTGGACAGGACCTCCATCATAATGTTGAAATTGTTGAAGGAGAGATCTGTTCCCTGTCATGTGCCTGGAGCATCCACTATCTACAATCCAAATGTTGTTATTCTTGTCATATGGATGTCCCTGCACATAAGGTGAGATAATTAGTTTTGATTGGAAACCCAAGCCTTATTGGTCTTGGGTTCTTCCAATGAAAGTGACATGATTGAACCAAAATTTATGCATGGGGGTTCAATGGATGTCTTTGAAGAAGAGGTTTGGGCTACAGCATCTTCCTTGATCTTCCATTCCATCCCTTGGTTGATCATAGAAGATGAGCTTGATGAAGCTTTTGTAGCTTGGCATTCTTCCGAAGCTTCTTTCTTTTCGGAAGAGACCTTCACCACCTTTTCTTCCGAAGCAGTCTTCTTCTGGGATGGTTTCAAGGGGACTCTTTTGTGAGTCTTTGCAGCTTTCACTTCCGAAGCCTTTTTCCTCTCGGAAGAAGAGTTTTCTTCCGAGACAAGCCTTGCTTCGGAAACAAGCTTTCCCTTTTTCAACACTTGAACCATTTGATATGGTCCAAATGTGAAACCTTCCCTGACTCCTTCTCTTTTAACATTATTTGCATAATGTGTGCTAGCAGGATTGTAGTAACAATCTTTAGCCATGTGATTTTGCAGACCACACATTATGCATGCAATGTTAATTTTCTGGGAATTGGAGGGTTGCTGTTTCTTGTTCTTTTTCTCCTCATCAGCAACCTTTCCCTTTAACTTCTGATCCTTTGGTAGGATAGGAGTACTGGTACTATACTCCTTTCCTGAATCAGAAGGTCCAACCACCTGGAATCCTGCTGATATGAATACACCCTTTTGCTTTGGGTCTATCTTCAGCTTGGATTCAGCCACCTTCTTGGCAGTTTTTCTGGCTGCTTTAGCCCTGCTTCTTCTGGCTTTGGTGGTCAGGGTTTGATCATCATTGGTCTGGGAGGGCTCAATTACCTGTTCCTTCCCTGTGATGGTCATGGTCTCCACAGTTGCATCACTCTTTGACTCTTTACAAGGTGGGTCAACAGATGGAACCTCTTGCTCTTCAGTACCACATCTTGGTTGTCTTACAGACTCATAAGAGTGTGGTGGAGCAATTTCATTGGTTCCCAACCCACTTTTGTTTTGATAGCAAAGTTTGGAGTGAGAGGATGATGCAAGTATGGCTTGGAAGTTTTGCTCAGCAATAGCATACTTCCTGGCTTGAGCCTCAGCTGTGACAAGCTGGGCTTGAGCCTCAGTCAATTTGGATATTAAATCCTTGATTTGAGTCTTGTAGTTGGTGTGTTCATGTTTTAAAAGAGATACAGTTTTCTCTAACTCCTCAATTTTCTTTTGGTAGTCAGATTCAGCTCTTTTAAAGTCAGATTTTAGCACATTTAAAGACTCAATATCGGATTTAATCTCCATATTGTAGTCCTGGTACAACTTAACCTTAGCAATACAAGCAGGGGTACAGAGATGTTCATATACCTTATTTTCATCTGTTCCTGCCATGAGTGCTTGAGCAGGAGTCACATCTTGAACCATAAAGCTCCAGTCAACTTCTTGAGCCATAGCTGCAGTTTCAGTTGACTTCCCATTGGGCTTTGGTGTAGAAGGATGTGTGGAGGCCTGTGAGGTTCCCGGGTTGGACTTGGGAGCCTTGCATTCCCTTGCAAAATGGCCAAGCTGGTTACAGTTGTAACACTTAGCCTTGCTCTTGTCAAACCCAAACTTGCTAGTGATTGGGTTTTGAGGGAATTGCCTTCCAGTTCTCTTAAAGAACTTCTTCGCTCTGTAGGTAAGGAGAGCCATTTGCTGGACAATGTCCACATACTCTATGTCATCTGGACTGAAGCACTCAAGATCATCAAAGCAAAACTGATGATCATTGGAGTGTCCACTCCCTGAGACAAACGCACAGCCCTCCTGAAAGGAGCTTTGCTGAGCTTGATGAGACCTTGGAGTCTCAGGGAATGTGATGTAAGGCCCAGATGAACAAGATGGCTGCTGGTATGACAGGTACTGCTGAGACTGGGAGATACCTGAGCCTTCAGCAACCATTAAAGCGTTGCTAGCAGGAAGGCTCAAGGGTCTGCTTGCTTGGTGACCCTTCTTACTTTCCATTTCCAAACGGTATCCATCAAGGATCCCATAAGTTCGGTCATGGTGAGAGTGTTTAAATTCTCTGTTCTCTTAATGGAGACACAGTAGAAAGTCCACTCATTGGGTAGAGCACTCATGAACTTTCTGGTAAGGTCTCTAAGTTCTTGAGTGATTCCCACAGATTGGAGGGAGGAGATAAGATCCATATACCTGAAATATTGCTGGCTAAAAGTTTCTCCAGCAACATAGGTGAAGTTCTCAAACTGCTGCTTCAGTGAGTCCTTCTTTGAATCATTAGAGCTCGAGTACATTTGAGCAAGTGCATCAAAGAGTTCTTTGGCTGACTTACAATGCTCAAACCCCACCATGATGGAGTTTGGGATTGCAGTCATGAGAACAGTCATAGCATTGCTGTCTATGTCAAGCTTCTTCCTGTCTTCATCGGAGTAGTCTTCAACAGCCTTCTCGATCATGGCACCGTTTCCACCAGCAACTTTTGGCTTGTACGGGCCATTAACGATGGACTGCCACATCTTGCTATCCTGGTATCTGATGAAGCCTTCCATTCTTCTGCTCCAAGACCTGAAGTTTTCAGGATCGATGATGGGAGCTTTGGTCATCGTTCCCATTTCAACTTCAGATTTGATGAGGGCCATTTTTGAGTGAGGTATAAAGAGGAGTGAAAAACTGGTTGATTAGGATGGTAAGATCTCACAATCAAGAGCCTAAAAAGCTCTGATACCAATTGCAGGATGGGTTTTGTCACTTAACACTTGTAATTCTCTCAAACTCACTTATAATATCACTCAAACAAGATGAAGCAATGCCTTTAACAAGAGTTGATAATAATATAATAAGTAATCAAAGCAACAAGCAGGAGTATTTTCAAGGTACTTGTATATATTACTTCTCAACTCAAGATTACAAGACACTTACAAGCATAGAACATGAGTTACAATGAGAAACTATATATACTAGATCCTACAGCCGGTTATACTTGATACCAGCTGGAAACCTATGACTAAAGCATATACTACAATGCTATAGTTAAGGTATCTTAGATAAAGTATTATCTAAGATATGGTAGTCATGACATGTCCATGACTTACCTTTTGTCACCAACTAAAGATGGCAACTGTACTTAACATAAAAAGGTAAACAGTAGATTAAAGTATGGTCAACTACATGGCTTTTGAGAAAACGCCATGCAGTATCTCAGAGATTTGCAGCGGACTGTCAGACAGACCATACTTATGTCTACTGGATAATAGAAGTGTCTTCCGAAGGTTAACTGGCTTCGGAAGAACAAGTTCTTCCGAAGCCACTTATACTTCGGAAGATGCTTCTATGCTTCCGAGGCTTTAATGACTTCTTTATACTTCGGAAGTTGACTTCAGAACTTTGTCTTCAAGTCTTGATTCTTCGGAAGTAGCTTCTTTACCTTCGGAAGTTGGAGTTCTCCTTCGGAAGTGTATTTTACACTTGAACTTCGGAAGAGCTCCTTCTTCCTTCGGAAGTCCCACACTTGGCTTCGGAAGTCCTTTGTATGTTGTACTCAAAATCTTCTAAGTGATATGGTTTTGGTTGCAACAGCCTCTCTTGATCCAACATTTTCCTTTGTAACAAGAAGAACAATGAGTTGAGCAATGAAACTCTTTATTTGGCAATCCAATGACTAGGTCATGTTTCACCAATTTATTCATGTTCTTCATGTTAGAATGAACAAGCCTTCTATGCCATATTTGAGACAAATCTTCTGAAAGTTTAGATATAAGGCAAGTTTCATGTTTTGTGAGAGAAGTGTTGTTCATATCCAAAACATAAGTGTTTCCTTTTCTTGCTGCTTTAAGGAGAATCCAATCTTCTGGGACAATAAATCCTGGCTTAAGAATGTAACAGTTAGTGTCATCAAACAATGTAGTGTAGTTTTGATCATAGATTTGAGATACACTAAGTAAATTATACTGTAAGTTTTTACAATAATTTACTTTATCAAATTTAAGTACATCATTGGTTATCATTCCCTCACCAACAATTTTACCTCCCTTTTTATCCCCACTAAATGCCACATAAGAAGCATTTTTATGTTTGAAATCATGGAGAAGAGAACAGTTTCCTGTCATATGCCTGGAACAACCACTGTCAACATACCACATGTTGTCAGCTCTCCAATATTGTTCCTGCAATCAGAAAAGTAAATCAATTAGAAGTGACAACCCAAGTCTTAGTGATCTTGGGTTTGTCAACAGGATCTAAAACAATTACTCTTTCATGAACAGTTTTTGAAGTTTCAGTTTCAGATTTGATTGATTCATTCTGATTTGATTTGGATGAGGATGATTCTGCTGAATGGGATGTTGATGAAGTGGATTCATGATTCATATTTTCTGCTTTACTCAGAGTAACTTCATTTGTTTGAGTCTTTTGTTTTGATAATGAACCTTTAAATGTCTCACTATCTTTTGTTTTTGAAAGAGGTATATGAATGCCTTTTTCAAATTTATCAAAGAATGTGTCATCATCCTTTGATTCCTTGTCTGACAAATCTACTCTTTTGTGTGGTGTTTTTGACTGCTAGAAGGATGGTCTTTTCCTTAGTATATGAACACTTGATGATGATTTGTCCTTTGGTTTTGTCTTTGATTTTTGTTCATGCTTCTTCAGTTTTGAACTCTTTTCAGAATCCGTAGATTGAGAATCTGATTCAGATTTGACTGATTCTTTCTTCTTTGAGCCTTTTGTCTTGTTCTTTTTGTTGAAATAACATTCCTGTGTGGAATGATTATTTTTGTTGCAGATAGAATAATGTTTGTTGAAGTAACAATCAGTAGTCATATGATTGTTCATATTGCAAATAGAGCAGTAGCTGCTGAAGTAACAGTCTTCAGTGTTGTGATTTTTCATGTCACACCATTTGCAATACTTTTCTTCTGATTCTTTCTCAGAGTCATTCTTTTTGTTTGTTGATCTTTGTTGTAGCTCTTTCTTCTTCAGCTTTGGATGTGCTTCATCTTTTTCCACTTTGTGCACATTTTGATTGCTTGGTGCTGAATTTCTCCTCCGTAGATCAGCAGCTGAAGTTTTCTTGTTCAGTTGATGATCTGCTGATGACTTTTTCTTTCCTTTGAATTTTCCTTTTTCCTCAGTGATGTCAGATTCATCAGTCAATTTCTTTGAGGAGTCATGCATACTTAGTTCTTGAAGACCTTCATTCAATTGAGCTATCCTCTTGCAGATGGTCTTCAGCATGTTTCTTTGTTTAGGAGGATATGGCAACTTTGTTTCTTCAAGCACTTTTGGGATATGGGTTTTCAGTTGAACATTCTTACCAGTGCTTGTTTGATCAACATCATGTTCATCAGAATCATCCAGGTCATCACACTTATCATAATCAAATTCTGAATCATTTTGATCTAATGATTCTGATTCAAATGATTCAGTTTCACTCACCTCAGCTTTATTATTAATTTTAGTTTGAGTTGAATCTTTTTCAAACTTAGTGCCAGGCACAAAATGATTTGACAGAGTATTTGTCATTGTTGTAGGTAAGGATGTGTAATTATCATTTATAGGTGGTGCAACTGCATTATAACCCAACCCAGACCTTTTCTTTGATTCAATATGAGAATTTAGTAATTTCTCATATTGCTGAGATGATAATTGAAACTTCTGAAGTTTCACTTCAGTTGATGCATGATCAGCCATGGATTTTGTTAAGGAAGTGGTCAAATGCTCAACTTGGGCTTTTAGGCTATAGTTTTCAGAAACAAATTTTTCTAAATCCTTTTGCAAAGAATTAATTTTTATTTGATATAATTTATGTTCTCTAACATGGGATTCATTCAAAATCATTGTTTCTTTTACTTTATCAGCCAACTGTTGAGCATGGACTCTATATCGTTCAACTTCCTCAACACAAGTTGATGAACACAATCTTTCTTTTACCTCTTTTGCCATTGGTGGAACTGTTTGATCCATATGAGCCATCAATGCTTGATTCTCTTCCAAAACTTCCTTCTCATATAAACTCCAGTCACACGTTCCATCTTGAAGTATGATCAGCCCTGACTCCTTTGAGTTGCTAGGTCCAGCTGATTCTTTGGTGGCTGGTGGGGATGCATTGATCAGTTGAGATTGTTTGTGCAGAGGTCTTTGTGAAGATTGTTGGTTTGCTTGAATCTGATGTTGTTGATGATGCTGGTGTTGTCTCATCTCTTGATATGACTGTTGATTGCATTCTCTTGAGAAATGTCCATAGAGATTGCATTTGTAGCATCTTACTTTTGATTTGTCAACACCAATCTTTGATGTTTTGCTTGCTGAAGCCAAGTTCTTATTTCTTCTGAGATATTGCTTAGCTCTATAAGCAATCATAGCCATCTGCCATTGTAGATCCATTTCTTCCACTACATCAGGAGACAGTTCTTCTAAGTCTTGTTGGCAAATATTGGCTGATGTTAGAGAGCTTCCCAGATATGCTTGAAAACTGGAGCTAAAAGCTGCTAAGGCTGCTCTTTGTTCTTCAGAGTCCAATATCACAGTTATTGGTTCTGACTGATTTGCTGAAAAGGAAGACTTAGCTGTTGCTGCAGTTGTATCTTGTCTTTCAGTAGTTCTTCCTTTATTCTTTTGCTGCTTGTCTTGAGATGATTTCTTTGAGGGTTTTGAAGCATAGAAGCTAACTTCCTCCTTATCATCCATCCTAGCACAAGAGTTATCACTTTCATTGTTTGAAATAAATGCACTTCCTACATTATTTGTTTCTTTGAAGTGATAGGGTGAGACATGAGTTCTCACACTCTTGTTTCTTGATTTTGGTCCATTTTAAGAGCTTCCACTTTTGCAACCAGAGTATCTAAACCAGTTGCTTTCAGATCTATAGTGTTCTTGAACATGGACACAGTATGCTTCCAACTTTATGGCAAAGTGTGGAGTATTTTCTTGTTTAATTCCTCACTTGTATACTTCAACTCCAGAATATTCATCTCAGTGACTAACTGCATGAATCTATGGAGTTGCTGAGGAATTGACTCACCCTCAATATGATGAAAAGTTTCATATTGTGATCTGAGGGTTTCTCTCCTTATACTTCTTATCTCATCACTCCCTTCGCAGAGAGTGTGAAGTATCTTCCATAAGGAGTGTGCTGTTTTATAGTTCTCACACCTGATTAATATCTCTTCAGGTAAAGCCATACTAAGCAAACTGTATGCTTTTATATCAACTTTTACCTTTTTGACATCATCAGGTGATAGATCTTTGGTACTGATTGGTTGATTTTTGTCATTATAATCCGGCCCAAGAGTGGGTGGAATATAAGGACCTTCAGTGATGGAAATCCACAAGTCAGAATCAGTATAGTTTACATGATTCCTGAACTTGATTTTCCAAGACTTGAAGTCTGCTTTTGTTTCCAACTTCGGAGGTTGGTAAGATGAACCACTGAAGTTGCTCATGATGTTAACAAGATCTGCTATTCAATTGATTTGAATATAGAAACAAGTTAATTAAAAAAACGATTGCAGTTAAACGAAATCAAACACAATTAAAACACAACTAACACTGATAGATCAATTGATCTAAATCAATGAGCACTTGGCTCTGATACCACCTGTGAATCCAAGGATCGTCAACAGGAATTATCAGTGTCAATCGATGTCAAGTCAACGTTTGCGGAATTAACGTTGATTTGGTTTAATTGTGTTAAAACAACTTTAAATATCAATAAAAGATCAAGAACACACGTAACAAAACACAATTAATGATTAATCAGTATTTTATTATAATGTGTTGGTGATTACAAAAGAATTGAATGTATGATATCAAAGAATGCTATGATGTTATGAATGCTAAAGTTGATCGAAAGACTTTTGATGATTGTTGTATTGCTATTGTTGTTGTCAATCAATCAATCGTCTAACTCAATCGTTTTTGAATCGAAACCTAGGATCCATATTTATAGACAGAGGTGTTTCAGTTATAGGAAACACCGGATCTCTTAGGATTTGATTTGTTTTTGTTAAGGAATCATTGGATTTCTCGGGATTCGCATAACCGCCTTGTTGACTTGTTGACTTGTACCACTTGTATAATACAAGTGTTTGGACTTCGCAGGAATATTGTCTTCAGTAGTAATTTGTTCTTCCGTAGATATTGTTCTTCCGAAGGTAACTTGTTCTTCCGAAGGTATCTTGTTCTTCCGGAGGTATCTTGTTCTTCCGAAGATGTCTTGTTCTTCCGAAGGTAACTTGTTCTTCCGAAGGTAACTTGTTCTTCCGAAGATATCTTGTTCTTCTTAAGGTATCTTGTTCTTCCGGAGGTATCTTGTTCTTCCGAAGATGTCTTGTTCTTCCGAAGGTAACTTGTTCTTCCGAAGGTAACTTGTTCTTCCGAAGATATCTTGTTCTTCCGAAGGTAACTTGTTGTTCATCCGCAGAAGATCTTTGGATGTGTAATTACTTGTAAGAAATATATCTACGGAAGAACAAAATGTTCATCCGTAGATGTTTCTTACACTTGATCAATTTCATAAATAGACCAATTATAATGTTTGTTCCTGCAACCATACATAAACCAACACATATATAAATGGGTTAACCTATATATTTAATGCATACACAATAATGAAATACAAAAGTTCATTACAGATATTAATTCAAGTACTAAGCCTATACATAATGACTAGATCTACTGATTCTAGACCTAACAAGGTCGTTGCATGGTCTGAAGCAGTCACCAAGACAGTGGTACAGGCGGTTTGATGAGTTTGTAGTGACTCATAGTTTCACTAGGAGTGACTATGATAGTTGTGTTTATCATAGGAGATGTTCTAGTGGGGATTATCTGTATTTGCTGTTGTATGTAGATGATATGCTGATAGCATGTAAGGTACAAAATGAGATTGAAGCTACAAAGAAGTTACTCATGATGGAGTTTGAAATGAAGGAACTTGGTAATGCTCGGAAGATTTTGGGAATGAAGATTACCAGAGATAGGAGTTCTAGACAGTTGAAGTTGTCACAGACTTCTTATGCAAATAAAGTTTTGAAGCTTTATGGTTTTCATGAGTGTAAGGTTGTTAACACTCCTATTAGGGCTCATTTCAAGTTGTCCATGGAAGACAGTCCTTCAACTGAAGATGAGTTGTCATATATGGAGAAGGTGCCATATGTAATGTAGTGGGAAGTCTTATGTATCTAATGGTGTGCACCAGACCTGATTTAGCTTATGCTGTGAGCCTGGTTAGCAGGTTTATTTCGTCACCTGGGAGAGTTTATTGTGATGTTGTTAAATGGATTCTTAGATATCTTGAGCATACTAAAGATTAGGATTGATCTTTGGTCTGAAGGAAGTTGAAGGTCAAGATAGAGTTAACGGGTATGTTGATTCTAACTTTGCAAAGGATCTTAACAAGGGAAGGTCTATCACAGGGTATGTGTTCAGAGTGATGGGCAATATGGTAAGCTGGAAGGCTCAATTGCAGCATGTGGTTGCATTCTCTACTACCAAAGCAGAGTATATGGCACTAACTGAAGCTATAAAAGAGTCATTGTGGTTACAAAGACTGGTTGTTGAGTTAGGGATGAGATTGTCTGATACAGTAGTGTTTTGTGACAATCAAGGTGTTGTACAACTTGCTAAGAATAGTGTCTTTCATGAAAGGACAAAGCATATTCATGTTAGATTACATTTTATTCGAGAAGTGATTAGCAATAAAGAAGTTCTAGTAAAGCAAGTTGGAACAGATGAGAATCTTGCAGATATTCTTACAAAGGTGGTGTCAGGTTCTAAATTTGAGTTTTGTGTTACAAAGCTTGGTATTGGTTGATGTTATTATTGGTGTTCTATAATGCATACTCTAAAGGTGGAGATTGTGAGGGGTTAAAGTTGATCATAGAAGTATAATAATACTTCGGAAGAAATCTTGTTGGCTTCGGAAGAAGCAGGTTTATTCTTCGGAAGAAGAGTGTTTGCTTTGGAAGTATTTCCACAACTTCGGAAGTTAAGTTTACCTTCGTAAGATATGTTTCCTAAACATAATGAGGGTAAATTGTAAATAGGTTGTTAAGTTTGTTAGGCCTGATTCATGTATATAAGGATCAGTTGATGTTTTAGAATATTATCTTTTTCATTCATTTTCAGATAGATTTCTTAGTTCTCAATTGTTCTCAATATTCAATAACATTTTGAATCATTTCGGTAGTGGATTCATTGTCAATTTCATTCTTTCTTTGAATCGGTTTTACAACAACTCAGGTGGTGTTCTTTAAACTCTAAATCGTATGTTCTTAGGCGGTGTATCTGTAGCCTAAACTCTTTTAGGTCTGCCCAATGGATTTTATCGAGTTGTGTCTTTGTATCTCAATCGACCCGTTGTTAACCGTTTTGTTTAATTTCAAGATATCTATCGGTTGCTCATTTTGGTGCCTATTACTATCGAAACCGATTTGGGTCGGTTCCCAACCGGTTCGTGTCCAAACAAGTAAAAAAACTGGTTTATATATATATATATATAGTTGTATTTTTTATTTTTATTTTTAGCTGTACAAAAAAAGTCAAACAAAACAATATAATTTAAAAATTACTTAATTTTATTTAATACTTAGAAACTTGAAACATATAAAAAAATTACAAGTCGCAACCACTGACGAACCCAAAAATTTTCTTATGGGGTCGGAATTAAATGGGGATTGGTTATATGTCGCCAAATATTAAAAGTTTCTGGTGCGGTTTAGTTAGAGTTGGATATAATCAAATTAACATACATTGTATGTTTAAATATTTTAGCATTCAAGCAAATAATCAACTAATAAATCAAATAAATTAATTCACTAATTATTAATTTAATAATTAATCCACCAAATAATCAAATGATAAAGCAATATTTAGAAAATAAGTTTAAAAAGAAACACTTAAATCTCGGATATATGGTTGTTTAGAATCGAATATGAGAGATGTGTATGTAACCATGGATGGAGGGGCGACTGATAGAGCGGCTCCGACAAAAGAAATTTTGGTGACCACCGCTCTCACCTGTCACTAAATTCGAAAATTGTAATCTTATAAAGTGTAGTTGTTAAGGAGTTATTTTTAATAATTATTAGGTTAATTGTTTATGGTGGAGCTAATTAGTAATGGGTTTAAAATTTAAAATAGTCATTAAGGGTCACTTCTTTTATCATAGGTTCAAATTATTATTGGGTTTATAAAATTTTTTAAAATTCATGCTAATTAGTTTATCATATGTTCATGTTTGTATAATATTCGAGTCACAATTTGAGTTTCTGGACGTCAGTGTCAAAAGTTCTTAAGGGTCTTAAAATTCATGGGGTCAGAGTCAAAACTTCATGGGGTCGATATCAAAATTTCTCAAGGGTCGATCTGGATTGGCTCATATACACACTAAATCAAAAAAATCATGGGGGTGCAGGTGACCCCACGGGGAACCCCTAGGTACACCCCTGGTCGTAACATTAATTTATCTCTCACTATTTTAATGTTTATTTATTAACCCGTCGCTCTTCGTAATGTTTTTATTCTTCGCTCCCCAAGCCTGAACTAATACGTAAATATTCATCAAACGTGTCTTCATCGTTGGTTATTCCGGGTGTTAATCCACCTTTTACTTCGTACTCGTATATCTCGACTTCATATTTCAATTCACCTTCGAGCGAGGATTTATTTTTTATTTTTGCAACCGCATCCAAATAATCTTTCAAACAAATGAACGGATGGAAGCTAATTCGACAGCAGATGTATTTCTTGATTCCTTATCGGTAATGAACACCAAGTCTCACTTTTATCTACCCATCATTTTCTTCTTCTACACAAATCGTGTTTTTGGAACGCAAGTGATGTTTTGGGAGTGAAGACGGATATGCCGTGTTTGGCAGGCAAATCAAAACCAACATGGTGTGATTGTAGATCTAAAATCAAACCAAATTCCATGTCTTTGTTATGCAATAAAAACATAACCAAAATAAAAATCTATTTATACTAATAAAAAAAGCTCTTGAGAACACATGGTTCAAATCTACATCTTCTAAATCAAATTTTCTTAGCACTCTCTATTAATAAATACAATTCGTAAATATATAACTTTTTATAAAATAAGAAAATTTTCTAAAACATCTAACTGATTTAGAATACAAAGTATTTTAAAACCAATGTTTTTTAAAAAATAAATTTTTGTGGAATGAAAATAATTAAACTTCAGAGTCATAATAATAAAATTTTTAAAAATGACTTTTTTATAAACCGTTTAATCGAAACAAAATATTTGAAAAACAACTTTTCCAAAAAAAAGTTAAAAGAAAAGTTTAGAAACTGATATAATCTTTTTATTATTTAAAGTCCTACATCATACATAATTTCAATAATATATTATCTCATATTATTGTTTTATAATTAATAAATTTTATTACAAACTATTTAATATTTTATTTATTTAACATATGTAACAAACAAAGTAATAACCTAGTGAAATATAAATGAACGTACTTTTGATGGTGTTGCTTAAATTATTGTATCAAAGGCACCAATTAATGCCTTCACACTTCTGGAGATGGTTTTCGATAGTTTTTGTTTTTCTAACGCTATTTGACTATTTAAATCAGCACGACCAACAATTGACGAATTACTTTGACTAGTGTGTGAACTCACGCTTTGCCGCGAGATGTTAAAAATTGTAATACTACATGTTCCCTATGATTCCCATACAGATCTTTCCACCGTCATTACGCCGGCCTCTAATCCATTCTCCTTTACCTGATAAACATATGAATCAATAATTGCTAAAATAAAGTGGATAATTTGATGGCTTTAAACATAATTTGGGGTTTCTTGTTATTCACAAATGTAACAACCCTAAAAATTAAGATTTGATAAGTTAATATCTTAATAAAACTTTTATACATATTGCTCTATGTTTGACCAACCCTTTATGAGTTATATATGTTTTAGTATATATATGTGTGGTACGTATGCATGCTTGCATGCATGCATAAAATTTACTTGTGCATGATCTGAATACATAACCTTTTGATACCAAACATTAAGTGATCAAAGTACCTCAACTATATAACACCAAACAAACACCAAATGAACCAAATACAACCCAACCAAACACCACAACATCAAAGAGAATTTGACATCAAAACAAAACTAAGCAAAAAGATAAATCAAATACGGTTGGCCCAACAAAAAAAAAAGTTGAAGATGAAAGGACAAATAAAAGATTTGGAAGAAAGTACAAATGGAATTCTGAAGTTCAAAGGAAGAACTTGGATACCCAATGATGCTATACTTAGAAAAATCATTCTACAAGAAGCACATAAGTCAAGGTATTCCGTGCATCCAAGAAATAACAAAATGTATAAAGATTTGAAAAGCCAATACTGGTGGCCAGGCATGAAGAAATCAGTCGGAGAATTCGTATAAAGATGTGATACATGTTCAAGGGTTAAAGCTGAATACTAGAAACCTTCAGGATATCTGCAACAACCCGAGATCGCAGAATGGAAATGGGACCAGATCACCGTGGATTTCGTAACTAAACTACCAAGAACCTCAAGTGGGTATGACACAATTTGGGTTATAGTAGATAGATTAACCAAATCAGCACACTTCTTGACAATTAGGGAAGATTATAGAATAGAAAAATTAGCAAGAATTTACATGAGGGAAATTGTGTCCAGACATGGAATACCCATATCAATTATATTCGACATGGATAGTAGATTCACATCTAGGTTTTGGCAAACCCTACAAAAAGCTTTAGGAACCCAGATAAACCTGAGTACCGCATATCATCCACAAACGGATGGGCAAAGTGAAAAGACAATTCAAACATTGGAAGATATGTTGCGTGCTTGTATATTGGATTTTGGTGGCATAGAATTTTCTTATAATAACAGTTATCATTCCAGTATTAGAATAGCGCCATTTGAAGCCTTGTATGGAAGAAAGTGTAGATCACTACTATGTTGGAATAAAATAGGAGATAGGAAACTTATAGGCCCTGAACTAATTCAAGAAACATCTGACAAAATCAGAGAAATCAAAAATAAATTGAAGGCAGCACGTGATCGACATAAAAGTTATGCTGACAGAAGAAGAAAGCCATTAGAATTTCAAGTTGGAGATAAGGTTTATTTAAAAATATCACCCACAAAAGGAATCATTCGATTTGGAAAAAGGAATAAATTAAACCCTAGGTATGTTGGACCATTTGAAGTCACTAACAAAGTTGGCTCGGTTGCATATAGACTAAATTTACCCCAAGAATTAAGTGAGGTATACAATACTTTTCACGTGTCCAACCTAAAGAAATGGCTAACAGATGAGACATTAAAAGTACCAATTCAAGAGATCAAGATAGCTAAGAAACTTCAGTTCGTGGAAGAACCCGTAGCCATTATAGGCAAAGAGGTAAAGAGATTAAGAAAGAATAGAATACCCATAGTGAAAGTTAGGTGGAATGCAAAAAGAGGACCAGAATTCACATGGGAGAGAGAAGATGAAATCAGAAGAAAGTTTCCTCATCTATTTTAAGTCAGTAATAAGATAAGTTCTTCTCAACCTTAGGTATTACTCTCTAATAAATTTCGGGATGAAATTATTTTTATGGAGAGAGAATGTGACAACCCTAAAAATTAAGATTTGATAAGTTAATATCTTAATAGAACTTTTATACATATTGCTCTATGTTTGACCGCACCTTTATGAGTTATATATGTTTTAGTATATATATATGTGTGGTACGTATGCATGCTTGCATGCATGCATAAAATTTACTTGTGCATGTATCCGAATACATAACCTTTTGATACCAAACATTAAGTGATCAAAGTACCTCAACTATATAACACCAAACAAACACCAAATGAACCAAATACAACCCAACCAAATACCACAACATCAAAGAGAATTTGACATCAAAACAAAACTAAGCAAATCTTAAACATCTAAACCTTAACATAAGCCTAACTTAAGCTCCAAACTCGGTTTATGAAGCAACCCGATTAAAACATAAGCATGATGATTAATCTTAATCGGCCCTAACACCTCATCACCAAAAAATCCGCCACCTTGCCATAAGAAACACCAAGCTAGTTCATTTTCATGACACCTAGACAACCTAAGCTTAGCCTAATCACTACCCTAGAACTAGACATCATGATTCCTTCATTAATGGCCATCGACCAGAATTCTACAAAGTCCACCATCGACCACTTCACCAACCACACACACCACCATCTCTACACTCTTAACACTCTCGGTCACCATCATAACACCACCACAACCGAACACCACCATCATCTTCACCCACCCACTCGGTTTTCATATCAACCAACAACATCAAAGCCTCGTATAACCACCATCTTTCGAAGATTGTGATGCAAGAAATTAAGAACATCAAAACCAAGCTTAACAAACGGATTCACCAAGACTTAGAGGCTATCTTCACCGTCTTCTCATCCTCTCTCTCTGTCAATATCAAGGTTTTATCTCTCAAACTATAACTAACTAAGATTACAAAGATATATATGTGTTTAAACAACACATATTATCAACCCTTATGATTAAACATACAAGTTCTTCACAAAATATTACAAACATGTCAATTTTATGAAAAGGCATTAGTAAAGGTTTTATAAATCTGAAAGAAATAAATAAATATTGGTAACCAAAAGTTATATAAAGGAAATTATCAATAAAGGGTTAAAAAATTTATGTGCAAACTTGTTAAATTCGGTTTAATATATAAATGACTGTGATTATGGAAACAAATATTGTAAATATGTTTAAAATATTAGGAAATAATATTCTGCAAATTTTGATGCCACTACTATAAGTAAAATAATTTATATAAACTATCAAAGTGTTTGGAAGAAAATTTCATGCTGGAAGAACCGAACCTGGTAAAAAACTGTAAAATTTATATGTTGATTATTATGATTTATAAGACTTGTAAAAAAAGTTTTGTGGCCTAATTCGAAGTTATGCATAAGTTATGAAATTTTAGAAGTTTCTGCTATTTGAAAATCGAGAAAAATACTTAAAACATAAGATAAATTATGAAAATTTTACACGAATCATGATAACTAGAATAGAGCAGTTTGTATAAAGATTAGAATTTTTTTAACATATTCTGATATTTTTACCAAATATAGTTAAAATGATAAAAATCATAAAAATAGGCTCTGCTATGATTTGGAACTTGAGAAAATTTTGAGAAAATATAAATTTTAAGATATAGATTCTGACAAAGTTTGACAAATTTTAGAGGCCCGAAGGTATTTCTGTTAGCTTATTCAAATAATATAAAAATTTCCAGAAAATAAAATGTATATAATTGATATATGAAATTTTGATATGTTATATATGATTTTTAGTCCCACTTTCTGTAAAAATTTCGTGATATATGTCTTATTATAATTTCTGAAACTTATTTTTCTAATTTGAGGTGCTAAAAATATTAAAGAAAATATATTTTTTAAACTATAAATATTTTATTTATAGGTTACCCATTGGAGTAAGAGGTGAGACTCATAGCCTCATTTTTTTTCTTATAAGCTTTTTGGGGGAAAAAGCATAGCATTTATAAGATTTTTGAGATATACTGTCATTTATGTTACAACCATTAATTCGGATGTGGAATCGTTGGATAATATAGGTAGCGCTACTTAGGAAAATATTTCTTGCACCAACACGATGAGTGTTCTGATGCTATATTATCTGATTTTATGAATTATGTTATGATAGTTATGAATCATCTGATTATTAAGTAAGGTTTGGTTGTATTTGATGTATCAAAAATATTTTGTTTAAGTTAAACCTATGATCTCACCAACTTTATGTTGACCACTTTGAGTATGCTTTTTCAGGTAAGCAACATGTCTAATAGCATAATATTCTCCTTTGACGTTTATAATGTCTGGGGAGAAATTATGGGCAAAGTTTGTGTTAATCTAATTGTAAACATGTATGATCTCAGCTTATCGGTGGACGCGCACTTCCATTGTTACTGAAGATGTAGCAGTTAGATATTATGTTTGTAATAGGATTATATTAGATCAAATTTTGACTGTTTATGATATGATGTAATCCGAACTTTATAATTATCTATGAATATGTCATGAAGTATGTTATGTTATGTTTTGTTGTGCTAATCTATTTATTCTTTTAATCAATGAGTTCTAAACAAGCAAGTCACATCCAAAGCATCTCACGCTTCCGCCAAGATGTGACAACAAAGATTGGTATAATGTTTGTATCAGGGCTTGAATTCCTATAGTTCCTGAATTTTGAAACACATAACCATTTAAGCTAATTATAACTTGATTTAGATTGAAACCGTATTCCAGTTGTTTCTAAATATTCAAAATGTACCTATTGATTTTCATGGTATCAAGTACAATAGTGAACACGAGTTTGTTTCTTGGAAGTGCACCATTAGTAAACAAACTCTTCTCTTTATTGTTAGCAAACTCGTTTCCACCAAGTTCAAGTTGTAAGTTTCATGAACTCTATCAAGCAGTTTTTGGCATACACCTTTTCAAAATTGAATATCTGAATTTCGAATATCTGAAATTTCAGAATAAAGATTTTGAAGAGTTAGTTTGCGATCAGGACCCACATGACCTTTTTTTGCCCCTAGCTCAGTCAACCTTTATTTGAACATCTTCAGGTATTTTTGGTGTTGGTTGTAAAGTATTCCCATTATCCGAATACATATTCAGTTACTGTAAGATTATAAGTAACATAAAGAAATAACAAGTCAGCAACATATTAATCATGATTAAATATTCATGTCATGCTCACAAAATTGCAATCTTATACACATGAAGTTTAGATAAAATAAAATAGTCGTCTCTCAACAAGCAAACAAAACAATTTACATAATATAATCACTTTTGTCTGATGTTATTGTTTTTTTATTTTTTAAAGAAGTCAAGACATCACACATATACATTTGTGAAAAATTGTTTTGAATTGTAAGAAAAACTAATCCCTAGCAACAAATACCGGCCAATAACACAGAAAATAGGAACATAGATAAAAGTTGTTGAAAATTTGCTTTGTGAAATCAAGAACATAAATGTGAACCTGCTCCCTAATATTTCACAAAACTTGGCCAGAAGAATGATTAAGAAGCACATTAATGATAAACATACACCATATTAAAAACCAGTAACACAGTAAATACTACATAAACATACACCTAATCAAAACGGAAACCTAAAAAACACTTTCAGAATCAACAAATAATGGCAGAATAAAACAATAATACTTGATGATTAAAATAAACCAGCAACATATTTGATAAACAAACACATACTGAAGCTGAAATTTATAATAACACAACTAATAGGAACAAAATAAACCAAGAACTGAGTGGTAGTTGTATAAAATAAATACCAAAACATGAGTGTACTTTTGATAAAAACTCTCCCAACATAAATGAGAGTTAAAAAAAGACACCCCACAAAAGAGACTCCATCAACATCTTCCAACAACTTTAATCAAATACTCCAAGGTGTTACATCTCGACCAGGACCATTCTTCTTCTTCTTCTGAGATACTTATGATTACCCAAATACAAAAACCATAATCATGAACAACATAATTTTATAACGAAATCAATATTTTTCTGTTTTGAAAACCTTAGGAGGTGATAATCTAGCAAGACCAATATCCTTGAACATTGAAAGAACACAACCATATGAACATAATAACATGTATACAAGTTAAAAATGCTATCAATTAACCTTATACAATCAATCAAATACAATCAGGCATAACTAAAGGGTTCAATAACAGATTGATTATAGAATTATTACAAGTAGTGTAAAAAGATATTTATCATATTTGAGTTCTAACAAGCAGTTTTAAAATCCTATAATTATTATATATGATGGGCTAAATATTTTTGGCTTCTTGTTTAGTTGTCAGGTTTATATATAAGAGCATTCGATAAGTTGAGAAAGTTGGAATGTTTTTTTACGAAAGAAGAAAGACATGGTTGTTCAGTGGTGGACTTGTATGAACTCGTCCAACATGCTAAAAACATTTTAGCAAGACTTCGGTCCCCTAGTTCAAATCCTTATATTTTCGTTGGTTGCACTAATAGTTGATATCATAAATACATTGTTTGCAATTTTCATCAAAACTAAGCATCAAAACTAAGCATAAACACACCAAATTTATTAAACAATAGATTTTTTTGTACAATTAATAATAATAATAATAAATGAAAAGTAACAATTTTATCAATTAGCTAGAGTATGTGTTGAAGCTTAATCAACTGTTATGTATTCCTAATACTCGGTCTTTATGTGGATGGATTTAGAAAACTATCCTACTTTCTAGTGTCTTGCTTAAAAGTAAAATAACTAAGGAATAAAATTTGAGGATTGTAATTCTTATAAGTGGTTTGCTAATGTAACAAAACCTATTTGTTTGACACTTATCTCATACAAGCTACACCAATAAACCTATTTAATGATGACAAACTGCCCCAAAACATCATCAGCAACATGTCAACCATGTTAAAATTACCTAAAAAATAACATGAATCAAAAGTAAGAAACAGTTTTAATCATGATAATAGCATCCCAAATAATAAGATGAGATGATACAATCATAAAAGTGTGAAACAAGTCAATCGTTTCTTAACATGTATTTTAAATGCATACACCATTGTAAATCATTTTGGTCAAGACTCATTATTATTAATAATATAATTTTTTTAATCATATGACCCATTATTCATGTTGACCCGACCCACATAGCAAATTACCATGATTATTCCAAACTCATTTTTCTAGACGATTGTGCCTTGCGCAAGCTAGAAGTCACAACCTGTTGGTTGTGAATTCACCTCTTACTAATAGCCCTAACCTACATCCCTCAAAGTTAAAGCATGTGCTATATCTACTTAAGCCCTTATTTATCTTATCTTAATAGAAAATGTAAAAGTTTATAATGTAATTTACTTCAGCCTTATTAACTAAAGTAAGTAAATGTATTCTTTTGGGGCACAAGTTTAGACTCATATTCAAACAAGACCAGGTCTCCACCATAATAATGTCTAATCCCGCAAAAGGTAAAAAAACTTATAAATACTTCATAATGGTTACAATATGTAACGCATAAAGTACGAATCGCATCAACCAAAATCTTGGCTTTGCAAAACATGTTAAGAAGAAAATTTCATACCTTCATCATCGGTAAAAGCTCCCTTGAAGATTGCAAGCTTTTCTTGTTTTTCAAAAGTTTAAGGGCTCATTAGAACATCACGCTCCATTCTATGGATATGTAAAACAGGAAATTGGCAAAGCAAAATTACAATGATTTGATATTTTATAAACATCAATTTGATTGTTTAAACATAAATAGGGGCATAGTCTACTTGTTACCGGTGAATCAGTTCCCATATGAATCTCTTCCATCGTCTAGGGAGAAGGAGAACAGAGCAACTACAATTGACGTATTTGAAGCCAAGTAAAGGACATAGAATCTTCTTCCAAGCTATTTGAAATCAAGCATTCAATGTGATGGTTCAGCAGCACTTGAATGGCGGTTTCACAGCCTTCCTTCAATCGACCAATCCTATGGTTTGAGAGGGTAACAGAGGGCGATTGGGGTTCTCACATTGAATGAAACCAACGATGATTGCAGGGCAGTTCATGGCAGGGAAACGTTGCACCAAAGGATCGGAAATGGGTTGGAAGAAGCTGTGACATCCATCACCAAAAGATCCGTCAATTAACGTGGACTTCGTTAACTTTTTCTTCGCTCATTCATTCCTCATCTTTATAAACAATTCGTGTGGATATTATACTTGCTTTATCATCCTTATGCTTGTGCTTTCATTGTGATCGTGTGCTATCTTTAAAAACTTTTAAAACTTTCGTCATCGTTATCGCTAAATAAACCATTTTGTTATAATATTATCGTCACTAATAAAACCATTTTTAAGTTATAAATATCATTAAATACATTTTTGTCATTAATATAACTAACCTAATAAAGCCGTTTTTCAACCGAAACTAATTTGGGAAACTTGGGGGTTAAGTGCAGGGACTAAAATTGACATTTTGCAAACTAGAGCTGGGTATAAATACCCCATTTCCAGCCCTAGCCTCCATTCTTCATCTTCTTCTTCATTCTTCTTTTACAACTTTCTTCCTCCTCCTTGCACCAAAACCGCCCCGTTTGGTCTCGTTTTCAACGTCTAGACTTCATCTACAACCGAGTCTACTCTATTCTAGTAGGTAGATGACCTTGGTTGTCCTTTTTCTTGCTTATTCACGGCTGTCCAAACTAGGGTTTTGGGTGTTCGGGTTCAACCCGAACACATGAGGTCGTGTGGGTGCGTGTGATGTCCTTCGGCGTGTGCTTCTTGTTTGTGTATGTTTGTAGTGTGTTTCTGTAAGTCCTTGTTGTGTAAAACCCATGCTCGGAGCAGCCAAAGGCTGCTCTGCTCTTCAGCAGTCGCGATTCTACTGTTCAGGCGATTGGGTCTGTCATGCGATTGAGCCGTGCGACTGGATCTGTGTGCGATTGTGTGTGTATCGCAGTACTGAAGGCCAATCGCACGAATGAAGGTTCAATCGTACGAATTAAGCTGATTCGTACGAATGAAGGTTGATTCGTGCGTATGGAGGTTGAGTTGTGCGATTGGGTGCTGTGTGGTACGATTGAATGCCAGCCGTACGAATGAAGGTTCAATCGTACGAATGAAGCTGATTCGTATGATTGAGGGTTGATTCGTGCGAATGGAGTGTTGAGTCGTGCGTGTGGTCCTGTCGTGCGACTGAAGTTGTTGTGTGTGATTCCCTTCTTGTGTGTAGTGTGTGTATGTCGTGTGATGTTAAGGTGACATCGACACGGTTGCCATTGCTAATGACAATGTTAAAGTCAACGCTATCAAACTTACTAACGTTATTCCAAATTAAATTAACTTAACATTTTACAAGTATCAATAACCGATTTGTAGCTATTAATATTTACCAAATACTTCTTTAATAACAATGAAACTTTTACACAAATACCATCAGCAATGGCGACGATATCTAGTACTTGGATCTACATAAGATCTAGTACGTGTGTCTGTTTGTGTGTGTTACACGCGACCCAACCTATACAACCCGAACCGACCGAACGTTACTATTTGCTTTATACATATCATTAATGCTTAACAATAACTGTCAATAGGTGTTTGACCGTTCATTGCATACAACATTTGGATACTTTGATCATACATACTTACCACCTAACAAGTGAGTTTTGTGACCCCTTTTTATGCTTACAACATTTCAATCATTTACAAACTTGGGGGAAAATTATGCTCATCCATTTTCAATGTTGTACAATTTACATACTTGGAATCAACGTGTTACTGTTTTATGAGTACTTATCTGATACATGCTTGAGTTCGTTGTGTGGTACTTTCTTTGCAACTATTTAATTCTAGTGTGGGAACCGACGGATAGGTATTGGTAGTACTACTGGGTTGACACCCCCATCCTTGTTTGTTGGTATACTAGTTCGTACCATCAGTGGCCAGGAACGGGCCCTTGGGTGAATATATTCCGACAAGATCTTTGTGTACGTCGTTAGGTTTGGTTGCAAAGCTCATTGTCATGTGATTTTACTTACTTATAACTGTATACACGGTATTCCACATCTTTTACTATACAACATCAATTATTTATTTACTATTTAAACTTGCGAGCTCACCAACAATTTTGTTGACCATTTTGAGCATATCTTTTCAGGTGATCATGCTAATTGAGGATCTAGGTGTGCTGCCTTAGTGGAGACCCTAGGATGCATTTTTGAGACTAAACATATTTGACAAACAATCATTTTAATACAATGTTGTAGTCTGATAAAACAATATTATTCTTTTGATACTTGTTCCCGGGTTGTGGGAATTTACATTACAATTGATACTACTTGACTATGTGAATCATTTAACATGTTCATGTTTATGGCTATGTTGTCGTGAATATTGACTAAACACGACACAAGTCTCCATTTGTGTCGGGTGTCGTCATGACACGCTTTATCATCATTTATTATTATTGCATCTCTACTGCTTACCATGTGTTATGACGACCCCGATCTCATTACATCCCCGTGTTTCCGCTTTTAGCGGGGGTGTGACAGATTGGTATCAGAGCCATTGGTTATAGAGAATTAGGCAATACGCTTGACCTAGACTATAACCTAGGAACCTTCATGTAGAATTGCATGCTAGGTTCAGTGTGCATTTTATATCTCATGTATGTGTTTGTGAAGTCACTGGATCGGTAAACATCCGAGCATGTTCTTGACGGAAGGATAAACAACCACAATCAAAAGTCAAATCAATAACACGAACTATCAAAAATTGGTTTCATTGATTAAAACCTAATGATTACAAGCTCGTTACAACATAAGAATCAAGACTCTTGGCAAGGGGACATCGAGCATGATCTCCCCTCTCATCCGGCAGCCCCAGGCCCCGGGCAGACTCCCTCCCCAAACCCTTAATCTCTCTACACATTGAAACTGGTATATATAGGCTGCGGCCCATATTAGATGCGACTGGGCCCATTCGTGCGATTGGACCATGCGTATGGTTCAATCGTACGACTGGACCATGCGTATGGTTCAATCGTGCGACTGGACCATACTTATGGTTCAGTCTTACGAATGACCCAATCACCTCTCTCAGTCGCACGACTGGCCCATTAGCAAGGCTCAGTCGCACGACTGAGTCTCATTCGCATATGCTCCTGCGAATGACCCAGTTTCATGTGTTTACAACATATCAGGTGTATTACATTAAGCCTAGACTATTCGACAAGCGACGGACACACTATATATAACTATATATGCTCCAACAAATTCCCCCTTGGATGTTGCTTGCGAATAGTAGATAACACCTCTTACAATCTTCAGTCAATCTTTGCTCTGGTTGTCAATAGAATCAAACGAAAACCATATTAGCCAACGTTGCCGCTCCGTCAGGTTGCTACAGTATCCCTGAAGATGAATTTAGGCACAATAGCTTTCGTTTACTTTGCAGAACACCATCACAGCATCAAGATTCTCCATATGACTGATTTTTCCAGATAATGACATGAACAGTTTTCCATTGCTTCATCTTCACACAGGCTAACTTGATTAACATTAACACCTGCAGAAATTCCCCCTCACATTCAGCATATCCCAATATATAAACGTTGTGCTCTCTTGGCGTCTTCATACGGTGTATTGGGCAAAAGGTTGAAGGTTCTAATCCACAGCTGACAATATCAAACAAATCAGCATGCATGTAGATTCATCATCAGAAACCTGCTCACATCATCACTTTCTGATTGCGTCTTCAATTTCTCTATACATAGATTCCCCCTAAGAATGAGAATCCTCTCTGTGCGGATAAATATAACTTGATTGGCCCATAAGTAGTCAGATGCTCCTGACTACCCCACAAAATCAGCACTGACTGCTGACATCTTCTCTTCTCTCTTTCGTGTTCCAAATACATTCACCTATTCTGGAGGTCCGACGAATAATGGGGTATACATCGAACTTGTTTGACAAAAGAACCGCAGGGTGAATGTGCTTTGCTCATCTTCAAATCTGTGCAAGAGGCAGTTCCAGACTCTTTTTTTTTAGTCTGGAACAAATGCGGATGAGTCAATGCGGATGGTCCATTCGTGCGATTGAACATACGACTGGTCCAGTCGCATGACTGAACATACGATTGGTCCAGTCGCACGACTGGTCCATTAGCATGGTCCAGTCGTACGAATGGTCCATTCGCATGGCCCAGTCGTACGAGTGGTCCATTCGCATGGCCCAGTCGCATGAACGGGTCTGCACGCAGATTTTCAGATCTGCAGCCGCCAGGGCTGCCCAAAACCCTAATATGACGAATTCAACATGAACCGAAACAAAGTAGACATCATCAGATTCGAAAGGGTGATAGGAACGTGGTTTCGAGTGCACTTTTAACATAGAGATACCACACGTAACACGATCTGAGCAAAACACGAAGAACATGAAGTGGGTTTAACGTCAAGATCTGAAATTGGATCCAGAAATCAAGAGCTCGGGTTGCTAGAATGATTGTTAGATCATTCCAGCAGTAACCGGCTCTGATACCAATTGTGAAGTCACTGGATCGGTAAACATCCGAGCATGTTCTTGACGGAAGGATAAACAATAACCAAAAGTCAAATCAATAACACGAACTATCAAAAATTGGTTTCATTGATTAAAACCAAATGATTACAAGCTCGTTACAACATAAGAATCAAGACTCTTGGCAAGGGGAGATCGAGCATGATCTCCCCTCTCATCCGGCAGCCCTAGGCCCCGGGCAGACTCCCTTCCCAAACTCTTAATCTCTCTACACATTGAAACTGGTATATATAGGCTGCGGCCCATATTAGATGCGACTGGGCCCATTCGTGCGATTGGACCATGCGTATGGTTCAATCGTACGACTAGACCATGCGTATGGTTCAATCGTGCGACTGGACCATACTTATGGTTCAGTCTTACGAATGACCCAATCACCTCTCTCAGTCGCACGACTGGCCCATTAGCAAGGCTCAGTCGCACGACTGAGTCTCATTCGCATATGCTCCTGCGAATGACACAGTTTCATGTGTTTACAACATATCAGGTGTATTACATTAAGCCTAGACTATTCGACAAGCGACGGACACACTATATATAACTATATATGCTCCAACAGTGTTCCTCTTTACTTGATTCGTTCATCTATCTGTTTTGTGATCTTTTCATCCTGTGAGAGAGCCTTTGTGCTCATTCTTTATGGGATGCTTCTATTGGATCTTCTGTTCCCTCTGCGCGCCGAGTTGGTTTATCAAATCCGGGTAATAAACCCGAAGAGTTCTTCACAGATCATGCTATTGCGCTTGTAAGGCCCCGTTCCCGGGACGCCTACAGTTGGTCATTCATCGCACATAAAACATATAATTACATTTGCCTTAGGAAAATATTGCAGCGAAAACATTCAAAAATGACATCTCATTTCATTATAAACACTTTTGCCAAATAATACATCATTATCCGATTACAAAATACATGTTTGCATTACATCACAAAAGCTTTATAAATGGATGCCATCCCAAAAGAGCCGAGTAGCCTCGCGGTGCCATCCTCAGCAAACATTACCTGCCAACTGGAAAACAAATAAAAAGTCAGCGTTGCTGAGTGAGTTCTAGTTTTATAATAAAACATACTTTACTTTCATTAAAAACTGTTCCTTTTCTCATGTGATCATTCATCATACATATACACAGATAATGTCATTATTATCTTTCATCACATTCGTTAACTTTCGTTCTTTTCATACGTTCATTCTTCCGAGTCTGTTGCGACGACAGAGACGCTCACCTCAATAGCAATCTCAACGATTGCACGCTATCCGAGTCTGTTGCAACCATAGGGTTGCTCACCTCATTGCCAATCTCAACGATAGCACGCTATCCGAGTCTCTTGCAACAACAAGGTTGCTCACCTCATGGCAACATCAACGATAGCACGCTATTCGAGTCTCTTGAAACAACAAGGTTGCTCACCTCATGGGCAATCTCAATGATTGCACGTTATCCGAGTCTCTTGCAACGCAGAGTTGCTCACCTCATATATGTGCTTGCAAGCCTTTCGTTCGTTCATTAATCATTCAATAATGCATGCATTCTTACTTCATGTTCCTCTTTCGTTATCTTTCACTTTACGTTCCATAATACTTCATTCATTCATTAACACGACACGTAAAGCCACAAGGAAAGATAACCCTACATCATAATAAGGAACATATCATACACAGACATCATACATACATAACATGCATAAACATGCAACATCATCATCATCATGCCCAACATACTCTCTAAGGTCATAACAGTCATCTTACATGCTCTTACGGGGACCTTTACGTCAAAACTTACATCTGCACTTTCCCCCGAAAGTCAGAAGTCGAACTACACTTTCCTTCGAGTGCAACAGACCTAATCGGGCGTATGGACACCCTTCAGTCGCATGGCCTCCATGCGACTGAACATCATGCGATTGGACTCATGCGGATGAACATCTATGCGAATGAACACCCAGTCGTGTGTATGGACCTCATGCGGATGGAACTAATGCGAATGAGCACCTATGCGACTGTCCTCAAGAGAATGGACTCATGCGACTAAGCACCTATGCGACTGGACCCTCAGTCGTATGACTCCCCATGCGACTGGACTCCCAATCGTGCGAATGAACCCTTAGTCGTGCGATTGAACCCTGAATCGTGCGAATGAATCCCAATCGTGCTTATGAACCTCAATCGACTCTCAATCGGCCGTATGGCCTTCATTCGGTCGCATAGCCCTAGCTGATGCAGAATGGAGTTCATCCCGAACCCAATCTGCCATTTTCGGTCTCCAAGCTCATCCAAACCCATTCTAAGCCTAAATCAACCATCCTAGACCTTAGGGATGCATACCACAACACCATACAAGCACACACAAGCCCGGAAACATACTCTAAACGCATCACACACAACATACCCAAATGGTCCATAAACATACACATATAAAAACGGGTTTTTGATGCTTTCTAGCCCCAAAATCATTTGAAAACAAGTAAAAGTGGGGCCCTAGAACTCACAAAAACGAGCATAACGACAAGGGCTTCGATTTGGCTTGCTACACGACGATTTTGGCTACTCGAACTGACCCGAACCGGCACTTTTTCCTCTTTTCTTCCTTTCTCTCCTCTCCTCTCTTTGATGGCTGATTTGTGAGTGTGGGGGAGAGGGTAAGGGCTACCCTCTCCCTTATATACTCCTACTCACCTGACTTTCTTTCGTTGGCGAGTTTGGTCCCTCGACTTTGGACTTTATTTCTTTTCTTCTTTCGTTGGCTTCAAAATAAACAAATAACCGGGTGTTACAGCGCTTGACCTCGGACATTGAGATTGACCCTGAGGAGGTTATGTCTAAAATCTCGAAAGAGGAAGAGATAGACAACCTTTGCTAGACTAAATATGATTATATGCATGGATTTACAACTGTTATGATGGACTATTGTTGGGACATTACCAATTCATGGTGTGAGAACTATACGACTTGCATGTGATGTGTGGACTATAAGTGTGATATTAACTTGGAATGCTGGACTTTGATGAACGATGTGGAGAATATAATTTGAAATGGTTAAAGCTTATGTGTTTACTACTTTTATGATTAGAAAATGCCGCCTCGAAGAGTTACCCGCAACAACAGTGGCGGAAGTGAAGCCCCGAGGGGCAGAGGCAGAGGCAGAACACCAAGAACAAATGATGGTCCTGCCAGTAATAATCAGGGAACAGGAGACTCTGATATGGCAGCACTGATCGCTCAACACCTGGCCGCACTGATTCCGACTATTGTGTCCCAAGTGAGCGATGCTTTTCAGCAACACCATCCCCAGGGGGATGGTGGCAATGATAATGAGGATGGTGGTGAAAAAGGGTCAAGGTGGGATTGAAACGGAAGTGGGTGATGGGAACCCAACTGGGAATGAGAGCAATCAGAAGACCGGGAATGGTGGAACAACCGGTAATGAGACTGGGGTTGTTAATACCAGAAGGGGATGTTCGTACAAGGAGTTTGTGGTTTGCAGACCAAAGGAATTTGATGGGAAGGGCGGAGCGATAGCCCTGACTAGGTGGCTAGAAAAGATGGAGGCAGTGATTGACATCAGTGAATGCCTCGACAGCCAGAAAATCAAGTATGCCACATGTTCACTGCAGGGCAAGGCCCTAACCTGGTGGAACACCCAGGTTCAAGCTATAGGAAGAGAATCAGCGATGCAGATGTCGTGGGATGAGTTTAAGGCGCTGATCACCGAGGAATACTACCCTCTCAACGAGATGCAGAAACTAGAGCATGAATTCTGGAATCATGCTATGGTGGGGGCTGGGCATGCAGCTTATACAGACCGTTTTCATGAGTTGGCAAGATTAGTTCCGCATCTGGTCACACCAGAATCAAAGAGGATCGAGAGGTATATTTGGGGACTTGCGCCTCAAATCCGAGCAATGGTAACAGCAGCTGCTCCTCCTACAATCCAGAGCGCAATTCTGAAGGCTGACGCTCTAACTGATGAGATGGTGAGAATAGGGGTTTTGGGTAGAGGAGCAGAGAAAAGGAAGGATGTTGGAGAAACGAGTCGGTCGAGTGCCGGAAAATTTGACAAAAGGGCCAAGACAACCAGAAATTTTGTGGCCGTAAGGCTAGGCAAAAGAGAGTATGTTGGGCCGCACCCCAAGTGTGATAGGTGCAACTATCATCATCCCCCAGGAATGCAGTGCCGGGTGTGCGCGAACTGTAGACACCCGGGGCATCTAGCGAGAGACTGCAGAATAGCGTCGAATCTGGTGGCACCGGTCAACGCGCTTAACCCCGCCGGGAATGCCAGGGTCTGTTATGAGTGTGGAGGCCCTGATCACTACAGAAATATGTGCCCCAGCTGAATCGTGCGCCGGGTCAACAAGGGAACAACCAGCAGCAGGTGATGGCCATAGCTGGAAATCAAGGCCCGGCAAGTCAAGGAAACACAGCTCGGGGACGTGCATTTGTCATTGGAGCCAACGATGTTCGTCAGGACCCCAATGTTGTCACGGGTACGCACTTATTCAATCATCACTTCGCATCTATATTATTTGATACTGGAGCAGACAATAGCTTTATATCTTCTGAGTTTGTGCAATTGCTTGATTTGAGTCCTAGTAGGCTAGAAACTAGCTACTCTATAGAAATGGCCAACGGTAGGGTTGTTCAGGCCGATGAGATTATCAGGAAGTGCTCGATAATATTGGAGGACCATGCCTTCGATATAGACTTGATACCCTTTGAGTTAGGAAGTTTCGACGTGATTGTGGGAATGGATTGGTTGTCGAAACACGGAGCTGAGATTGTCTGTCGGGACAAAGTAGTACGAATCCCTATGTCAAACGGGGAGGTACTCAGGATTCAAGGAGAACGACCGGGAAGAAACTTAAAGCTTATCTCCTGCATGAAAGCACGCCGAAGTTTACGAAAGCAGTGCTACGCTCTTCTGGCTCATGTGGTAGAAAAGAAAGAAGAAGAGAGGAAACTAGTAGATATTCCAGTGGTACGGAACTACCCAGATGTATTTCCTGATGACTTGTCTGGTTTGCCTCCTCCACGACAGGTGGAATTTCGTATAGAGTTGGTTCCTGGAGCTACACCGGTAGCAAAGACGCCATATCGGTTAGCACCATCATAAATGCAAGAGTTATCTAGCCAGTTACAGGAACTACTAGGGAAGGGTTTTATTCGTCCGAGTCACTCACCGTGGGGAGCACCGGTATTATTTGTCAAAAAGAAGGATGGGTCGATCCGCATGTGTATCGATTACCGTGAGTTGAACAAGTTAACCATGAAGAATCGGTATCCTCTCCCCAGGATCGACGATTTGTTTGATCAGCTGCAAGGAGCTTCATATTTCTCCAAGATCGACCTTCGTTCTAAATATCATCAACTAAGGGTTTTCGAGGAGGATATACCGAAAACAGCGTTTAGAACGCGTTATGGGCATTATGAGTTCTTGGTCATGCCGTTCGGGCTGACCAACGCACCAGCTGTGTTTATGGACCTAATGAATCGGGTGTGTAAACCTTACTTGGATAAGTTTGTGATCGTATTCATAGACGATATACTTATCTACTCCTGATCGAAAGAAGATCACGTAGAACACCTTCGGGCAATACTGGAATTGTTACATGAAGAGAAACTTTTCGCCAAGTTCTCAAAGTGTGAATTCTGGTTGCGAGAAGTGAAGTTTTTGGGTCATGTGGTTAACGAGGATGGGATTCATGTAGATCCCGGCAAGATCAAAGCGGTGAAGAAATGGGATGCACCCCAGACACCTACAGAGATACGACAATTCTTAGGATTGGCCGGTTACTATCGTCGCTTCATCGCGAATTTTTCAAAGATCGCGCAACCATTAACATTGCTGACTCAGAAGGACAAGAAGTTTGATTGGGGACATGCTCAAGATCAAGCGTTCCAAACGTTGAAAGAGAAGTTGTGCAACGCGCCTATATTGTCCCTCCCAGACGGAACTGATGATTTTGTGGTGTACTGCAACGCTTCACATCAAGGATTGGGATGTGTGCTAATGTAGAAGGATAAGGTGATTGCCTACGCTTCGCGACAACTTAAAGTGCACGAAAAGAAATATATAACTCATGATCTTGAGTTGGGCGCTGTAGTATTTGCACTTAAGATATGGAGGCATTACCTGTATGGAACCAAATGCATCATCTACACAGATCATAAGAGCCTCCAACATATCCTGGATCAGAAGGAACTTAATATGCGTCAGCGACGTTGGGTAAAGCTTCTTAGTGACTACGATTGTGAAATCCTGTATCACCCGGGGAAAGCTAACGTGGTGGCTGATGCTTTAAGCCGCAAAGAACGCGTGAAACCACTACGTGCTCGAGCGTTGGGATTGACCATTCAAACGAATTTGAAAGCCTAGATCCAAATTGCAGAAAGTGAGGCATTGAAAGAAGAAAACCTTGCGGGAGAAGAATTCCGAGGGTTGGATAAACAAATGAGTTGCAAGGATGATGGTATACAATACTTCATGGATCGTATATGGGTACCTAGATGGGGAGGTGTACGTACCTTGATTATGGATGAAGCACACAAGACGCGATATTCTATTCATCCTGGTGCAGACAAGATGTACCATGATCTTATGGATATGTACTGGTGCCCAGGCATGAAGAAAGACATTGCTATGTACGTAAGCAGATGCTTAACATGCTCAAAAGTTAAAGCTGAACATCAGAAACCATCGGATTATTACAGCAACCTGAAATTCCCGAGTGGAAATGGGAGAACATAGCTATGGATTTTATTACCAAACTCCCTAGAACAAGCAGCGGGCATGACTCGATATGGGTCGTAGTGGATCGGATGACGAAGTCAGCTCATTTCTTGCCGATCCGAGAAGACTACAAAATGGATAATTGGCGAGACTGTACATAAAAAAGGTCGTAACAAGACACGGAGTACCTGTGTCAATCATATCCGACCGTGACAGCCGATTTACTTCACGATTTTGGTTGACACTACAGAAAGCGATGGACACTCGATTAGATATGAGTACCGCCTATCACCCTCAGACAGATGGCCAAAGTGAACGAACTATACAGATGCTAGAAGACATGCTGAGGGCGTGTGTAATCGACTTTGGTGGTAGTTGGGACGCTCGCTGATCGAGTTCTCTTACAACAACAGCTACCATACAAGCATTGGATGTGCTCCGTTCGAAGCATTGCATGGAAGAAAATGCACATCACCCGTTTGTTGGCCGAGATTGGTGAAAGTCAGTTAACAGGCCCAGAGATCATCCAAGAAACAACTGATAAGATCTTTCAAATCAAAGACCGACTAAAACCTGCCAGAGATCGCCAAAAGAGCTATGCCGACAACCGTCGGAAGCCTCTAGAATTCAACATTAGGGATCGGGTTTTACTTAAAGTCTCACCTTGGAAAGGAATCGTTCGATTAGGAAAGAAAGGGAAGTTAGCCCCAAGATATGTAGGACCATTTGAGATTACAGAAAGAATCGGTCCAGTGGCTTACCGATTAAGGTTGCCACAAGAACTCAGCGGCGTACATGATACTTTCTACGTGTCGAACCTTAAGAAGTGTTTGGCAGACGAATCCCTTCACGTACCAATTGAGGAAATTAAGATTGATGAAAAGCTTCATTTTGTTGAGGAACCCATTGAGATCATGGATCGAAAGGTCAAGCAGTTGAAGCGCAGTAGAATACCAATTGTTCGTGTAAGATGGAATTCAAAACGAGGGCCAGAGTTTACATGGGACGGGAAGATCAGATGAAACTCAAATATCCACATCTATTCGAGGATGATACTCTTGGACCTAACTCCAGCTGAATTTTGGGACGAAATTCTCTCAACTGGGGGATACTGTGACATCCGTCACCAAAAGGTCCGTCAATTAACGTGGACTTCGTTAACTTTTTCTTCGCTCGTTCATTCCTCATCTTTATAAACAATTCGTGTGAATATTATACTTGCGTTATCATCCTTATGCTTGTGCTTTCATTGTGATCGTGTGCTATCTTTAAAAACTTTTAAAACTTTCGTCATCGTTATCGCTAAATAAACCATTTTGTTATAATATTATCGTCATTAATAAAACCATTTTTAAGTTATAAATATCATTAAATACATTTTTGTCATTAATATAACTAACCTAATAAAGTCGTTTTTCAACCAAAACTAATTTGAGAAACTCGGGGGTTAAGTGCAGGGACTAAAATTGACATTTTGCAAACTAGGGTTGGGTATAAATACCCCATTTCTAGCCCTAGCCTCCATTCTTCTTCTTCTTCTTCATTCTTCTTCTACACCTTTCTTCCTCCTCCTTGCACCAAAACCGCCCCGTTTGGTCTCGTTTTCACCGTCTAGACTTCATCTACAACCGATTCTACTCCATTCTAGTAGGTAGACGACCTTGGTTGTCCCTTTTCTTGATTATTCACGGCTGTCCAAACTAGGGTTTCGGGTGTTCTGGTTCAACCCGAACAGATGAGGTTGTGTGGGTGCGTGTGATGTCCTTCTGCGTGTGCTTCTTGTTTGTGTATGTTTGTAGTGTGTTTCTAGAAGTCCTTGTTGTGTAAAACCCGTGCTCGGAGCAGCCAAAGGCTGCTCTGCTCTTCAGCAGTCGCGATTCTGCTGTTCAGGCGATTGGGTCTGTCATGCGATTGAGCCGTGCGACTGGGCTAGTCGTGCGACTGAATCATGCGTTTGAGTCAATCGTGCGTCTGTGTGTATGTGTGCGATTGAGTCATGCGAGTGAATGAATGTGTGCGATTGAGTCATGCGAGCAAATAAATGTGTGCGATTGAGTCAGGCGACCGAATGAATGTGTGTGATTGTGTGTGTATCGCACGAGTGAAGGCCAATCGCACGAATGAAGGTTCAATCGTACGAATGAAGTTGATTCGTATGAATGAAGGTTGATTCGTGCGTGTGGAGGTTGAGTCGTGCGATTGGGTGCTGTGTGGTATGACTGAATGCCAACCGTACGAATGAAGGTTCAATCGTACGAATGAAGCTGATTCGTACGATTGAGGGTTGATTCATGCGAATGGAGTGTTGAGTCGTGCGTCTGGTCCTGTCGTGCGACTGAAGTTGTTGTGTGTGATTCCCTTCTTGTGTGTAGTGTGTGTATGTCGTGTGATGTTAAGGTCACATCGACACGGTTGCCATTGCTAATGACAATGTTAAAGTCAACGCTATCAAACTTACTAACGTTATTCCAAATTAAATTAAATTAACATTTTACAAGTATCAACAAATTATTTGTAGATATTAATATTTACCAAATACTTCTTTAATAACAATGAAACTTTTACACAAATACCATCAGCAATGGCGACGATATCTAGTACTTGGATCTACATAAGATCTAGTACGTGTGTCTGTTTGTGTGTGTTACACGCGACCCAACCGATACAACCCGAACCGACCAAACGTTACTATTTGCTTTATACATATCATTAATGCTTAACAATAACTGTCAATAGGTGTTTGACCATTCATTGCATACAACATTTGGATACTTTGATCATACATACTTACCACCTAACAAGTGAGTTTTGTGGCCCCTTTTTATGCTTACAACATTTCAATCATTTACAAACTTGGGGAAAAAGTATGCTCACCCATTTTCAATGTTCTACAATTTACATACAATTTACATACTTGGAATCAACGTGTTACTGTTTTGTGAGTACTTATCTGATACATGCTTGAAAAAGAATTCGTTGTGTGGTACTTTCTTTGCAACTATTTAATTCCAGTGTGGGAACCGACGGATAGGTATTGGTAGTACTACTGGGTTGACACCCCCACCCTTGTTTGTTGGTATACTAGTTAGTACCATCAGTGGCCAGGAACGGGCCCTTGGGTGAATATATTCCGACAAGATCTTTGTGTACGTCGTTAGGTTTGGTTGCAAAGCTCATTGTCATGTGATTTTACTTACTTATAACTGTATAAACGGTATTCCACATCATTTACTATACATAATCAATTACTTATTTACTATTTAAACCTGCGAGCTCACCAACAATTTGTTGATCATTTTGAGCATATTTTTTCAGGTGATCATGCTAATTGAGGATCTAGGTGTGCTGCCTTAGTGGAGACCCTAGGATGCATTTTTGAGACTAAACATATTTGACAAACAATCATTTTGATACAATGTTGTAGTCTGATAAAACAATATTATTCTTTTGATACTTGTTCCCGGGTTGTTGGAATTTACATTACAATTAATACTACTTGACTATGTGAATCATTTAACATGTTCATGTTTATGGCTATGTTGTCGTTTGTTTGAGGAGGATGATTGAGACATTAAGGGGACAAGGTGCCACTTCTCCATGCAACTATATGGGCAAATCTCATTTTATGCGTGTTTCAGTATTCCTTAACCGCTTCATTTAAGTCAATAGTTTCATGGTCATTGCTATGATGTTCTTTTGTCTTTTTCAATGAGCGCCTTAAAATTTTCTGATTTTTAGAATAAGATACCTTCACTTACCTGTTAACATGTCCAGGTTACGTCAATGATGGACTTATCAATTGATGCATGATAATGGTCGCTAATACGTTTATAAAAATCACTACCTTGTTGATTATTACCTAAAAGAAAATATAAAATTTAGAAAACTAATAGTAAAACTTCTAAAAATCAAAAACAAAAATTGTAAGACTAAAAGTATAATATAAAATTGATACCTTGTTGATTGTTTGATTCGGGTTGTTAAGTTGGTTCTTATTGTACTAAACACGTGTGAAAGGGTCGTTAAACACTTTGTAGCACAGGTTCATGGTGAGAAGAAAGTATTTTGTTATAAAGTAGAAGTGTATTTATAGATAGTAGGAATAAAAAAATATTTTTGTAGTGTAAAAGTATTGGGTAAATTTAGTATTCACGGTGTGTAAAAATGATTTTTTCCTATTTAAACAATCTCAAATGACTAATTTTAGTCCCTTCAATATTACACAATTAATCTTTAATGGTTTAATCTGTGAATTTACACCCGTAAAATCTCTCATGTAAAACGTTATCATGAAGGAATAACAAGGGGGAGGGTCATAGTGTAGCTAGGTGTGATAGGCTCACACGTCCCATATCCCGCCCCACTAAAGGTATTATAAAGACATCACAAATTACCCAAACTACTCAAATTAAATTAATCAATAATTAAGTTATTTTTATTTAAATCTACCCAAATTGCTAGGGTTACAATCCGAGCTATCTAAACTGACATTTACAATTAACTTCAAACCATCCAACCCGCAGCCCATACCAGAATCACCAACGACAATGTTACCAAAACACCTAAACTACCCGAGGCCCCGCGCCAAGAGGGGTCACCTAAGAAGAGTCTTAAAATTGAGGGTTTAATTTTCTTGGCATGGTCCCATTCCCCATAAATTAAGCTAGAAATGGTTAAAACCCTCGAATCATCTTTTTCCCCAAATACTCACCCTTTTCTCTCACACAACTCCAAACGTCTCTCTCCACCTTAATTAATCTTCCTCATCAAGAACCACCGTTTCTTTAGCCCCTTCAACGGTGGCCACCGGTGATGAGCTTCACATCATAAAATCCCTCAAGAAAACGATCACACAAATGGGCAAATACATGGGTAGAAGAAACTCAAAAACCTCCGGTGACGTTTCTTTGATCGACATCCCTTCTAACGCCGGCGTTCGTACACGAGCCAAAACGTTAGCTCTCCGAACAGCCGCCGTCTCCGCCGCCGGTGGGTCCTACATTCAGCTCCGGAGTCGGCGTCTGGTTAAGCCCACGGCCCCAAAGCGACATAAGGAGAATCGTGTGCCACCGAAATCGAATAAAGGTGCTTATAAAGGGGCTAATTCATCTGGGGTTAAGGTTGATTGTGCGAATTCATCTGGGTCTGTTGAGAAATTGGGGAAAGAGGAGATTCGTCGTGAGGGTGCGATTAGGGATGATGAAGTTGTGGGAGTCGATGATGAAGGTTCGTTTGGGGAGAATATGGTTGAAATTGAAGGCAGAGGGAGGTGGGTATTGTGATTTCTTCCTCTTTAACTGTTTCGATTGATTGAATTTCTTGAATTAGGGTTTTTTGTGTTTATTTCAAATTATGAATCAGGGGTTTCCCCCAAATTTGTTTCTTAGGGTTTTCTATCGATTTTTCCTCTTACAGTTTGGTTTAAAGCTAAATTTTTGGGGGGATTTTGTTCTCCAAAGTTATTTTCTTAACCTGAAGTTTTAATTTGATCCTTTTTGCGCAATTGAAATTGGTGAATTAGCTTCGTTTTTCTTAGTGTATTTCTTAATTATGCCCCTTTTGGTTAAAAGCGTACAAGATCTTGAATCTGTCAGCCAGATTCGACTAAATTTTTGTTTTGAATATGATTAATGATTGCATTAATAAAAGTGAGATTTTTTCATTTTTGAACATTTGTTTATCTTCTTTCTCTGCAAAAGTCTCTTCCAAAAGGGCTTTTTCTGCTCTCTGTCATTCGTTGGTTGTTTCAGACTGCAACGAAATAAAAATCTTTTTTTTATATATATTTTTACCCCAATTTTTTAAAAAGGGGTTTCAAATTTCATATAAGAAATCATGTTTTACTCCAATTTTATTAAGAAATCATGTTTTACCCCAATTTTTATTAAGAAATCATGTTTTACCCCAATTTATAAAAAAAGGGTTTCAAAATTCATATAAGAAATCATGTATTATTTTGTTCAGCAATCATTCTTTTAAATACAGAGGACCCATCTGTTATATGGATTCATCATGGTTCTTGATTTTTGAATTTGTTAAAATTTTTACATCTTGAATGTTATTATCCAACTGTATCAAACCCTTGTTCATATATGTGTGTTCTTGAAATGGTAGATAACATATGTCAATTATTTAGATCTTATAATTTGCATATTCAGTCTAAATTGATCATGATTTTGGAATGCTCTTTTGGCTCTTGTGTTTGACTTTTATGATATTAGAACTCATATAGTAATTGCCAAATGAACCGCTTTGATGATATCATTTCATTGGATACCTTTGTGTTACTTCAATCATGCAAAATTATGTTTTGTGATTTAATTATTGGGATCATAATTTCTTAGATATATAATTGACACTTGCTGGGCCCTTGGGGCCCAAGCAGGAATCTTATTTTAGGTTATCTTATAAGAGCACTTTTACTTTATGGAATTAGATGTAGTGGTTGCAACACTTCTTTGGAATCATATGCTAAGAGATTGATACAGTGCTAATTATTGTTTGTTCTAATTAAAACAATGTTAATTATTCTTGTGACAGAAGCACCCGAGAGACCACACCATGTGATTTGATTAGGGATCCTGATACTATAAGTACTCCTGGCTCTTCTACGAAGCGGGCTTATTCTAATAATGCCAATTACCGAGTTCAAACTTCAGCACCGAGTCACGTCCCTTTAACAGCTGAAATGGACGAGTTCTTCACTGAGCCAGAAAAGCAGCAGCAACAACTGTTTATTGAAAAGTATATGATCTTTTTCTATGCATTATGATTACATGATTCTACAGGTGACATGTTGGGCGGGTGGGTCGAGTGGCAGGCCAAAGTGTTTTTGGATTGAAATTTGAAACGGGTCATTTATAAGTATGGGTCAAACTGGAATGTGTGTGTCCGGGTTGATCAGAAAACACTTTTTGGTTGATTTTTAAAATTTTTTATTAATAAATTATGTGATAATAATGATTATAAAATAAACTCTGTAATAGGCTCGACAACTGTTAGCCGGCAAAGCCTTTTTATTTGACCCGTTTTGTAGATAAAACACAACTCAAATAGACTGTTGCATCTAACATGACCTTGGCTTGGTTATTTATTCATTTTTCATATGTTTTGCAGGTACAACTTTGACCCTGTGAATGACAAGCCTCTCCCTGGGCGTTATGAATGGGTGAAGATGGATGATACCAAAAATGTTAATTAACCACCCGTGGGATCAGGGTCGGGTCGTCCTTTTGTTACAGTTTTTCAGTTAATTAATCTTAAGTTTAACTTAGTTGAAGATATGGGTAGAATTGACCTTTGTAAAGAAAGAAAGTAGGACCCATGAAATACCTAGTTTAGTATGTAGATTAATGATCTGCAACATAAGAAAACAGGTTTCTAACAGATCATCTACTAACAGGGGAAGAAGATGGTGGTGGTTGTTTCATGACTTTAGGTTAGTTTTCCTTAATGACCTTCATTGTCCATACTTTTGTACTAATGGAAAGATTGTAAACACCCCCCTCCCCTTAATAAATTATATGACTATTTTCCTATCTTCTTTATCTTCTGCTTTATTCATCATTGGATTTTGTATGTTTTTAACATAAGATCTTGATGTTTTAAATGAAGCTCTTTTACAGTCATGTTTTAGACCCTTGTGGAAATGGTTGGTGAGTGATGATGATGTGGTGGGTCAGCTTTTTTGGTTGTATAGAGTTGGGAAGAATCTTGTCTCCTCAACAGTTGTGTGTCAGTCTGTAGAGAATCTTGTTATTTACTTGAAAAATTGAGCTACAAAAATTTTGCTTTTAAAGTAAATACAAAAGTAACCCCATTATAAATTTTTTTAATCAATCTTTACATGATTATAGAAGGGGGTTTGTACTATATTTGGTACAAAATTTTACTTTTCAAAATGGGATGAATATTAAGTTTAACTGAGGTAAATCTTGAAGTTATATGCAGTAAAAACAATCATTTTCAAGAAAAAGATTCAAACCCAGGTAAGTGCTCCACTTTTCCTAGTGGTGCACAAAGGAATTGACAGTTGAGCTAATTAAGCTTATGTGCTAGTGGGATCAAAGTAAGGTGGTTTTGTGGGTGAAACAGTCCTTTAAGTGTAATCATTACAGTTGGAAATAATAATATTAGCTTTATCTTTACCATTATTTTTCTTAATATTTAATTATTAGGTTCTTTTTGTGGGTATTTAATTATGGGAAGCATGTCTTCCACTTCTCCATGCTATTTCCAGAAATCTTTGCAAAGTGTATAATGGTGTTTTTGAACTCTGGTGAGACATGTTAAAACCAAACTTTAGATTGGGTTTTTGATCCAATTATTATATGTGAAAAAAGAAAATGGTGTGTAACTCCTAAATCAGATAAGATATATAGAAAGCAACCCATCATCAAGAGTGGCATAGGTGAAAGTGCAACAGGCAACATGTGGTTTGCTGCACCCATTTTTGTCCATATAGCCTCTGGTCCTACTGTCAGCAATGATAGTTGGCTATGGCAATCATAAACTTGTCTAACAACTAGTTAGCATATATCTCTATAATGTTCTTTATCTATTTAAAAACATATAGCATATCTTTGTAATAGCTATCTGAATTGGTAGCTCAGATTTTCTCAAGAACATTTGGATTTAAATTTTGTTACGAGTAACTAAGAGTTTTAGAACTAGGTATTGCTGAATATCTTTCTCTCCAAAGTACATAGGTGTTTGAGGTTTAATAAATATAGTGTGTTGTATTATTTACATGAGGAAAAAATTACTAATAATATTAGTGATAGCCATAATTTGTACCTTGAATTATGCCTTGCAAAATTGCTAAAACCAATGTTTTTAAAACCGGACCGGACAGTGAACCGTACGTCTTACCGGTCCGATGGTCCGACCGGTTCAACCGGTCGGACCGTATATAAGAACCGGATAAAATTATAAGTATTTTTTATAAATATATTTAAAAATTACAAAAAAATAAAAAAATATATAAAAAAACCGGTTCAACCGGTCCGACCACCGGTTCAACCGGTCCGGTTCCCGGTCCGACCGCCGGTTCGACCGGTCCGACCGGTCCGACCACTGGTTCAACAGTAAAACGGTTTTAAACACCGAACCGGACCGGTTCGGTGACCGGTTCCCGGTCCAACCGGTCGGACCGGCCGGTCCGGTCCGGTTTTCAAAACCATGGCTAAAACAGTGAATGCAGTACAAATATATGGAAGATTGCTTTCTGTCTGAATTGCTTGTACTCTGATGTCGATTAGGATAATGTGGTAAATTATAGGTAAGTATATTTATAACAGTATAAAGCGTATCTATACAACTGTTAATAAATATAAATAATGTTTATGACACTTGTTTTTGACTATCTACTTATTACATGTAGATATGGTATCTGGTTTAAAAACCTTGCTCGTGACGGATGTTGATCTTATGTGAAAATTGTTTAAAACGTGTATGATGCTTTGTGATGAGCAATGTTGTATGGTATTCATGTAAGATTTTTGGTGCCTTCTATTGTAAAGAAATACCACATGATCATAACTGTTTGAGTTACATTTCATGCATCTATGAGAGTCGCTTAACTTAATCCCATATCTTTCGTATCTTTAGGATAGCGAAATATTCGTATTACTACATTTCAATACTTCCTTACTAGACAGGATCTACCCAGAAACATAATGCAATTTCACTTAATTAGCTATGACACTTCTGCATCTATAATTTCTCATTCTTTGATAAGAGATGATAAGAGTTGGTGACTAGAAAACCTTTAACATATTTAGAGGATAAATTTTGTTCGTATTACATGTTTCAAGATCTCCTGAGTGTGATTTGATTAATAGGAATAATATAATGCTCGATCTACGTACTGAGTCATAAATTTGTTATGTCATTTTTATTTCAAACTCTCTGTTTAATAATTTTGAATTCTTTTCTATTTTATGAAGGAGATAGAATGATATCTCAATATATATTGTAATATTTGTAAACTTGGTATTGTTGTTTTACTAAAAACAAATTAATGGACATACTATATTGCATTCATATCGCTCTTTCAAAGAAATCATTATGTAGATTATACTGTATTCAACCCGGCTATTTTAGCCATACATATCTTATTAATGTAATAAAATACATTACCGAGATTTTGATATCTATGCTTCAGAAATTTACATTTACAATCCTTCATATAATTCTTTTTATTTTGACCAATTATTTTAATACACACATTATATATATTAATTCAACTTTCTGATATAAAAAAATCAATTTTATTATTTTTTAATTCAAATTTCTAAACTTTAATGATCATATTGAATTCATAATACCCACATTACATATATAAATAGATGATTACAGAGATAAACTAAAAGACTTTGATGTTTTAAACAACGAAAATGACATTAAGAAAATAAAGCTAGGAAGATGTCAGTAAAGTCTTACAAAGAAGAATAAGAAATGAAATACATAGATCGACACCACTCTAATCAGACAAACTCTTAAATTTAATTATGTGTTTAATCTAATTAGATGAATAGAGTTTTATGTCCTCTTTCTTTAAAGGGGAGCAAGTATATCTAAAAACCAACGTGTGTTTTGTCGCCTTTCAAATAAACCAAAGAACCATGTAGATAAGGGGTCTTCTCATCATCTTTTATCCAATTACAAGAATCCTTTTTAAATGGAAGATTGATATCTTCTATACATCTTCCATATGCTTAGTCAAGTAAGCTCTGTATTCCAATCCCAAACTAGAAGCAATCCCAATTTGGCATTCTTCTTTTAGACGCACTTTGTGAAACTTAGGAATTTTCAAAGGATTCAATGGGATAAAGATGAAAATATTTGTCTTTAAGAGCAAGCTCATTGCACCATTTGTCTTTCCAAAATCAAACATTCTATTACCCGAACCAATCTTCCTTTGAAAAAAAGCTATATATGCAAGGAAAGACCTAGTTCTCTGAACTCCTTATGAATGATAGAGATGTCAAACCTAACTCCAAGCAAACCTTAATTTGTGGCTAAAGACATCCCATCAATACAATAAACATTCTAGAAAGCCCTAATATAACATGACCAAATATTATCCTCATCCACCAACATTTAGCTAGGTGGTCTAGTCTTAGTCCCAGATCGATCAAGATACTATTTTGACAATATATGACTTTAACAAAACTTAAGTATGTATGTGTTTTATGTGGAATTTATGCAAGTATTACTCTACAAGAGTGAAAGAATGAAGTGTGTTTGCTAGTTATTCTTTATCAACTAATTCTATATGAACAACAATGAGGTGTTCCCTTGCGCGCGCGCGGCCGTCGGGGGGGGGGGGGGGGTGTTATGATCAAAGAGTATAGGCATAAGACTCTTTGAATTTCTTTCTTGCTTAAACTCTTAAAACACTCGCACCTTCTCTTTATGCTTTGGATTGCTATTTATAAAGATCTATGCTTAAGCACAAGTGAATAAACAGTTTGTTTATTCCTGTTCAAGTTACAAACTAATCTCATAGAGACTCATAAAGATGTTGTCAACTTGTGTTGATGTAACCGAGCTTATATAAAGAACATAATCTCTAAACAAACTTCAAATACCTTGAAGTTGTTAGTAGTAGTGAGAACTCTAAAGCTGATCTTAATCTTATAATCTTTATTAATATATTAATATGAAGATGATTAGCCAGAGCATTTCTAATGTAGATACTAGACCCTCTGGTCCTTGTTTGGTTTCATACCACTATTGCCGGCCCTGAGGAGAGGCAAAATAGACCTCCGTCTAGGGTCCACTCGCTCAAGAGGCAGAAATTACTTAAAAATTTATATATATATATAGACATATGTATACATATATATATATACATATATATACATATATATATATAGATATATATATCTATCTAGATCTATATATAGAGATATATCTATATATATCATATATAAACTTCTATCTATTATCTCTCTCTATATCTCTCAACATCTCCTCCTCTCCTATATCACATATATATACATATATATACATATCTATATCTCTATATCTCTCTCTCTCTCTCTCTCGCTCTCTCTCTCGCTCTCTCTCTCTCTCTCTTCTCTCTCTGTCTCTCTCTGTCTCTCTCTATGTCTGTCTGGTCTCTCTCTCTCTCTCTCTCTCCCTCCTCTCTCTTCTCTCTTCTCTCTCTCTCTCTCTCTCTCTCTCTATACCTCTCTCTCTCTCTATCTACTCTCTCTCTCTCTCTCTCTCTCTCTCTGTCTCTCTCTGTCTCTCTCGTCCTCTGTCTCTCTCTCTGTCTCTCTCTCTCTCTGCTATCTCTGTCTCTGTCTCTCTGTCTATCTCTATGTCTCTCTATCTCTCTGTGTCTCTCTCTCTCTATATCTGTCTCTATCTCTCTCTGACTGCACGCGCTGCGATGGTATGACTATTGCCCGGTTTTTTTGGAATTTGATTTTGGTCAGTATCAACTCAGTGCGTTATAATGTAAATTAAAAAAAATCAAAATATAATTATTGAAAAAATTAATTAAAGAAAACAATCACATATATTGTAAAAGTCTTTAAAACAACTATATTAAAATGTTACGTATTTTAAAAAAGTTTGATATTTTAGTAAAATTTCTTATTATATACAAAGTTATTTATTTAGAAATGGCATTTATAGAAAAATCTCTTTCTTAATTTTAAAAAAAAATTTTAATAAGAAAAAAGAATTAAATAATATGATTGGTACTTAATGTAAGTATTTTTTTTTTGGGGGGGGGGGGAGGGAGGGAGAGAGAGAAAAATTTGATTTAGGAGATGTAGATTTATGTCATGTGTCTCTAAAAAATTTACTTTATAAGAGCATCATCACTAGAGTATCAGAAAAACACAAAAAAACGCTAGTAATCACCTGCCACATGAAAAGATTATTAGTTTTTTATAATATATAAAAACATTCCCAATAAGAAGACTCAAAAAGATCTAAAATTTTTGTCAAATTATCACTATCTTTTTTATTTTCATCCACTATTCTCTTTCACTCTATTTTTTTATATACAAAAAGTACACTTCATCTATAAGTGACGGGCCACCACCAGCATTTTTTCAAGTTCATGATAATGAACTTTTGCATAAAAAAACAAGGCTCCAATAGCAATGCTAACAAAAAACAACCACATAGGCACAGAAAATGACTACAAACTCCTTATTGGAGATGAACTTAGTATTAATTAATGTTTTCACAATCGGATCGGATGTCGAACCAGACGCCTTACTGATTTGGTGGTCGGACCGGTCGAACTGTATTTAAGAACCGGATGACGTCATAATTATATATATAGTTATATATATAATTAAATATAAGTAATTATATATGATTTATATATGTATTGTATAGTTATAAATAAAACTTAACTATATTTGTATATCCAACACACTAATTTATGGTTCAACACCCCGTTTTTACCCATTAAAATAAAAAAAATCAAAATCCGGTTCGAACCGGTCCGGTTTCCCGGTCCGACCACCGGTTCGGGACGAATTGGCCGGTTCGACCAGCCCAAAACGATTCAATGCGAACCGGACCAGCCACCTAGCCGATCCCGGGTCGGACCGGCCGGTTCGATCCGGTCCCAACAACATTGGTATTAATAGATATGATATAAACAATTAAATAATGTGATTAAAAAATCAATAACTAAATAATAGAGGAGCCGAACCCGAGCCGAGTTCGAGCTTAAAAAAATAAAGCTCGAAACGAGTTCCTCTTAAGCCAAAACGAACCAAGCTCGAGTCTACAAGAGCTCGGAGACTTGGCTCGACTCGCTTGCACCTCTAACTGCTTTCATGTTGATTGACTTTATTATCCATGTTTCTTTAATAATTATACAAATATGACTAACAATTTGTTCTATCAACTACTGAACTTTTAATATATTTTCAAAGAGTTAATGGAAAACAATTTATTGAAATTCAAATTACAGATTATAAATCTAATTTCAGTACTCATTTCCTATTACATCAAAGTGAAGAGCATACTTTACCTATATATTTCTTGTTCATTCCTTCTATAGATACTTCAAATCAGATCTCTATGCTATCCATTCATCAACCAACTGGAACACTTGAGATTTTAATGGTTCAGGGTTCAGGTTCTCAAATTTTAAAATTCTACTTTTGATGTAGAGAAGAGTGGTTGATGAGTACTTCCACACTTTAGTTTCCTTGAAGAGCTTTGTTATTCTTGTTTATTCCAATAAATTACTCCATGGCTTTGTGCTCTTGGAATGATTTTCCCTGATCTTAAGTGCTTCATATTAGTGGGAATCACATTGTAAGAGAGAACTTATTTATTATACCATCTGTTTCTAAAGCAAGCTCATAGTTTTGCATGGAGAATTTTAAGTACAACTTTGACTAGCTACACTAATTCTCCTAACTTCCCTCCTGATTTTGGCAGCTTAATGAGGTTGCCTTAAAAAGAATTGTTTAAGGCTTATCAGATCTTTGTGGTGTAGGTTGTTAATAATGGAGATATATGAATTGTAAAGAAGAAAGTGAATATTCCATTGATCTCAAACTATTTAAATACAAATTTACAACAACTAAAGAGGAGAAATAGTAGGATAGTTACAACAAATATTACCAAAACTTAAACTACCAAATATTCTACATAACTTAAATAATTAAATTCAATACATAATTTATTTAGTGCTAATACGTCCCGCAAGATGGAGGATCCATTGGATACGCCAATCTTGGAATGAAGATGTAGAAAGGATGATCTCGAAAGCGGTTTTGTCAGAACATCAGCTAGTTGATCTTTTGAGCTAACATGTAAAACTTTTAAGAGGCCGGTATTGACTTGTTCTCTAACAAAGTGGTAGTCTAAAGCAACATGTTTCATCCGAGAATGATAAAATAGATTCGCACACAAGTAGGTAGCTCCCATGTTGTCGCAAAATAATGTAGGTGTTGTAAGGTTTTTGATGCCAAGTTCACAAAGTAGAGTTTTGACCTAAGAGACTTCAGCAGCAGCATTTGCAATTGCTTGTATTCCACCTCGGTAGAGGACCGAGAGACAGTCTTTTGTCTGGAAGACCACCAAGAGATGATATTAGAACCAAGATATAGCAAATAGGTGGTGGTGGAGCGGCCCCCATCATTGATCCCAATCCGAGTCTAAGAAACTCGCAACTCAATCGGTGAATGTCGATTCAAAAATAATCCATGGTGCCCCGTACATTTCAAATAACGAAGAACCCGTTTGAGAGAATGCCAATGGGATTTTGTGTCACACCCCGACCAAAGCGGCGGAACATGCCGGGGCGCAACTAAGATTGTTCAAATGCACACGACATTATTAAAGTGACAATATTTAATCAACTTATTCATTTCATAACATGTTCTTACAAATACAAAGCAATTAGTAGTTCTTAATTAGTAACCTAACGGTCCAAGATAAAGTAACGTCTTTAAATCTTCAATCAACCGATAATCAAACCTGTAGCATTGCATAAAATATGTTTTGTCAACATGTATGTTGGTGAGCAATTCCATGACTTTATTAATATAATATAAGGCAAAAATCCACAACTCAAATATGTGAAACCGTAAATAAAAGCGACAATTGAAATATATAAATCATAAATAAATGAGGCTCCTTTCTAATTGATAAAACTATATATTACAAGGAGGAGCGTATGATCATACTTATTGAGGATGAGGATGAGGATAACCGATCAAAAGCAATAAACATGTAGCAATTAATCATATGAGGTATATAACATACAATTGGACAATTATTCTAAGCAACACATAACCTAGAGGTTGTGGGTTGAGGATCTAGGTGTTAAATATGTTTTTTGCTTGAGTAAGTATGATTTCTACCCCCAAAGTATAGAAGAGAAAACGGGGATGAAATTACTCACTTGAAAAAATGGCGGCGTTGATGAATAAACTTAGAATAAAATCCTCAAGCAAGCGAGTCCGACGGTTTAACGTGCGTGTCCTAAATTGAAAGATCTTAAGTAAGTATTGAGTCTTGAAGATGAAATATAAATGGTATAAAAGTTCATAAAATAAGGATTGGGTTTTCGGGAGTTTTAGTTATATTTAAAAAGTGTGTTTAAATAACGTAAGTATAAAATGAGTTTTACAAGAAAACGGGTCCTTGATGTTTAGTTTTACTCAACCATTGTTAAGTTTTACATAGGGGAGTTGGTTTAGTGCTAGTGTGCACGATCCCATTAATGTAAGCATCAAGATCCGACTTACACTCTCTTAAACCCGAGTTTGAGACTTTAATTAATAAAGAAATTCGCTTAACCCGACTTAGTATAAACCAAGTTTGGTTCCGTCATACCAAAATCTTATTACTATAAATAATATAAAGTGAAACATAAGTAAAAAAATAGTTAGGAAATATTTTTTGGCGTTTTGAACGGTGACTAGCTCATTAAGACGATAAGTTGACTTTACTCGGGTTTATTTTACCGAAACTTGGTTTGAGCTAATATTTGTTCTAACACTTCCAAAATCTTAAGTAATATGAGTAATATAAAGTAAAACATAACTAAAAAGATAGGTTGAACTTTTGGTGGTTTGAACATTGACTAACTCGTTAAAACGGGTGTTCGGTTTTACTCGGTTTTACCCGAAACTTGGGTTCAAGCCAAGATTTATTCTACGCCTCCATATCAACCATATAATAACTAAATGTCAAGAAAAACTCAGATCTAAAGTGTTTGATGTAACATGGTCGCTTAAAAGTTATTTAAAGTGCTTAAACGAGCGTTCGGTTTGGTTCGGTCTTTGACTCGGTATGAACCGAGGATGGTCACCACATGTCCAAAACCATTGAACTAAAATAAGGTAAAATTTCCAGATCTAAACTCAAACAAGAAAGTTAAGCGAGTAAACTTCCCGAAAAACGACCCAAACGGGTCTAAAATGCATAAATATGAGTTTGAATACCCACAAGCCTTAAATAAAGGTGAAAATGGTTTGTAAACATAAAATAACTTAGAAAAACTGAAAATATCCAAAAACACATACCCGAAATGATTTGAAATGCAAGATTCGGTTCGTTGACTTTTTAAAGTCAAACTTAAGAAAAACTAGCTAGAACAACTTACAAGATCAAAACTTTTAGGAGAAGAAGATGAAAATGTGCAGGTGAAATGGTTGAGAATGAGTGGTATTTATAGGGAAAGATTAGGGTTTGTGGAAATGGGTAATGCGTTTGTCCGGTGGGTAAAAGGGTGCACTTTGATTCTTTTATTTAAAATTAATTTTGATTTAAATAAATTATGACCAGGTATAAGACATGTTAGGAGGGTTCTAGAATAATTATGGGTTAGGTCTTGGTTGGTTTGATGGTTAAAATACGAGTCCGGACCTTAAACGAGCTTAAACGAACCGAAAACGTTAAAAAAACTGATTTTGCTGAAACGAACTGTGGGTCACGCCACGACAAGTATGAAACATGATTACAACATAAAATCCATCATTTTATTAATATTCAAATATCCGAAGACCAAAACGAGTCGGGTTCACAATACAGAATAACAATACAAAGTCAGTCGAAAATGACGAATGTCACAGTATTCCCTACTTTTGGAAATTTCGTCCCGAATTAGGAAGAAGCTACGACGAAAAGATGGGTATTTCCTTCATGGCGTCTTCTCTTTCCCAAGTAAATTCGGCACCACGTCTTGATTCCCAGCGTACTTTCACTAACGAATACGGCGTTTGGTTCGTTTCTCGTTGCGATCCATAATTTCTACGGGTCTTTCAACAAATTGCATTGTCTCATCGATATGTACTTCGTCGAGTGGTATATGGAGATTACCCTCGGCTAAGCATTTCTTATGGTTTGAGACATGAAAGGTAGGATGAACACCGGAAAGTTCTTTCGGTAAATCGAGTGTATAAGCCACTTTTCCAATCCTTTCGAGGATCTTGAATGGGCCTAGAAACGAGGAACTAGTTTTCCTTTCTTTCCAAAACGGACTACCCCCTTCCAAGGAGATACTTTGAGGAGGACAAGGTCGTCGACGTGAAATTCTAGAGGCTTTCGTCGTTTATCGGCATAACTCTTTTGACGACTTCTAGCGGCGAGTAGATTCTTGCGGATTTGATCGATACGATCGGTAGTGTCTTGAACCATCTCAGGACCAGTGATTTGAGTTTCACCAATCTCGTTCCAACAAATCGGAGAACGACACTTGCGACCATAGAGAGCTTCAAACGGAGCCATACCAATGCTAGAATGGAAACTATTGTTGTAGGAGAACTCAATAAGCGGAATATGAGAGTCCCAATTTCCACCAAAGTCGAGTACGCATGATCGAAGCATATCCTCAAGGGTTTGGATTGTACGCTCGGATTGGCCATCGGTTTGAGGGTGATAAGCGGTACTAAGGTCAAGTCGAGTACCCAAAGCATTTTGAAGTGATTTCCAAAAATGAGACGTGAAACGAGCATCACGATCGGAGATGATGGTCACTGGTATACCATGGCGGCACACGATTTCTCGGACATAGATTTGAGCTAGTTGTTCCACGGAATACTTTTCTCGGATTGGAATGAAGTGAGCCGATTTGGTCAATCGATCGATGATTACCTAAATACTATCATTTTGGTTTCGGGTATTTGGGAGCTTAGTGATGAAATCCATGGCAATGTCTTCCCATTTCCAAACAGGAATCGGGGGTTGCTCGAGTAACCCGAAAGGTCTTTGATGCTCGGCTTTAACCTTTGAGCATGTGAGACATTTTGAAACGTAAAGTGCCACATCCTTTTTCATAGGGCCACCAATAAATGGGACGAAGATTGAGGTACATTATATCCGCACCGGGATGCACAGAATAACGTGACTTATGAGCCTCGTCAAGAATGAAAGTACGAAGTTCGTCACAATCGGGAACCCATAAACGATTGAGAAAGTAAAGTAAGCCATCAGGTTTAGTTTCGAGTTGAAGTTCGGCTCCACACGACATTTCGTCGTACATGTTACCTTCATAACGGAGGTGCACTGGGCTCGATAGATGCGGTTTTGAAGATCGGTTTGGATGATAATGCTATGAAGCATAATGGATTTTACATTAACTTTTCGACTAAGGGCATCGGCCACGACATTCGCTTTACCGGGATGGTAGCGAATTTCGCAATCGTAGTCACTAAGTAGTTGGCCCATCGCCGTTGTCTCATGTTCAGATCTTTTTGGTCGAAAATGTGTTGAAGACTTTTATGATCGGTGAATACTACACATTTTGTACCATAAAGATAGTGTCTCCAGATTTTAAAGCGAAAACGACGGCACCAAGTTCAAGATCGTGAGTTGTGTAATTTTTCTCGTGAACTTTAAGTTGTCTTGAGGCATAAGCGATAACTTGACCTCGTTGCATGAGAAAGCAAACAAGACCTTGGTTGGATGCATCGCAAAATACCACAAAATCGTCGTTTCCTTCAGGGAGGGCTAAGATAGGAGCATTGCAAAGCATATGCCTAAGAGTTTGGAAAGTTTCTTCTTGTTTCGGTCCCCATTCGTAAGATTTTCCCTTATGAGTTAATGCGGTGAGGGGTAGCGCAATTTTGGAGAAGTTTAAAATGAAACGCCGATACCAGACCAAACCAAGGAAGGATCGAACTTCGTAGGCGTGGATGGAGTCTTCCAATCTTTTACGGCCTCAATTTTAGCGGGATCAACATGAATACCTTTATCGTTAACGATGTGACCCAAAAATTGAACTTCTTTTAGCCAAAATTCACATTTCGAAAATTTGGCATAAAGTTGTTCTTTTCTTAGGAGATCGAGTATGGAACGTAAATGATGCTCATGCTCGGCTTCGGATTTAGAAAAAATGAGGATGTCGTCAATAAATACAATTACGAATTTATCCAAAAATGGTTTGCAAACACGGTTCATGAGGTCCATGAATACCGCGGGTGCATTGGTTAATCCAAATGACATAACCATGAACTCGTAATGTCCATACCACGTACGAAAAGCAGTTGGGAATGTCATCTTCGTGAACATGCAATTGATGATAACCTGATCGAAGATCGATTTAGAGAAGCAAGTTGCACCTTGGAGTTGATCGAAGAGGTCGTCGATTGAGGCAAAGGTAACGATTCTTTATGGTGAGTTTATTGAGCTCACGGTAGTCGATACACATGCGAAACGAGCCATCTTCTTTTTCACGAAGAGAACGGGTGCACCCCAAGGAGATGAGCTTGGACGGATAAAACCCTTGTCTGAGAGTTCTTGGAGTTGGTTTGACAATTCTTGCATTTCAGAAGGAGCTAAACGATGGGAGCCTTGGCTACGGGAGTTGCTCCGGGCACAAGGTCGATTCGAAATTTGACGGGACGGATGGGTGGAAGACCGGAGACGTCGTCGGGAAAAACATCAGGAAAATCACAAACAACGTGAATGTCTTGAATTTTCCTTTCTCCGGGGTCTTTTGCCACCGCTTGAGCTAGGAATGGAACGTACTTTTGGCGAACGTACTTTTGAGATTGGGAACACGACATGAGGTTGAGCTTTTTGGGAGACGTTTTGCCAAAGATTTTGAGAGTTTTACCATTGGCGAGTGGAATTCGAATGAACTTATCATAGCAAACAATTTCAGCACGATGCAAGGCTAACCAATCCATGCCTACTATGATGTCGAAACTTCCCATTGCATCGGGATGAGGTCAATTGAGAATTTATGCTTACAAAGAGTGAGTATGCAATCGCGGATGACCGAATCGATAGTGATTGAGCTACCATTGGCGACTTCGACAGAAAAAGGTCGAGAAAGTTTAGTACGGGGTACGGCAAGGGTTGATTCAAATTTAAATGAAATAAACTCCTATCAGCTCCGGTATCAAATAAAATTGAAGCAAAATGCTCATTAATTAAAAACGTACCGTTCACCACATCATTGGCAACTTGGGCTTGGTTAACATGCATCATAAAAGCACGCCCTTGGTTGCCGTGGGTGACTTGTGGAGCTTGCAAAGGCGGGGGAGGAGGAGCTTGAATTGATTGGAGCGGTTGAACCAGAGGAGCCATGAGTTGTGGGACTTGAGGTTGGTAAGTTTGTAATTGGTAGGCTTGAGTTGTGTAGTATGGTGCAGGCATGATTTGGGCTTGATTTGCAAAAGTGTGTCGGGGACAAGCATTGCGGAAATGATTCGGGTCTCCACAATTGAAAAAAGCTCTCGGTTGAGGAGGAGTTTGAGCAAAAGGCATGGGTCGGTTTTGAGGATTATGCGGAACAAACCTTGGAGTAGTGGTTTGTCCACGGGAGGCTTCACGACACACATTGCTAAGGTGACCGTAACGATTTCAATTTGAGCATTGGCGACAAGTGGAGTAAGATGGGTGGTGGCGTTGACAAGTGTTGCACAAAGGATGGGGACCGGTGTAAGGTTTTCGATTTTGGGCAGCTTGAGATTGAGATTGGGGTTGACTGGGTGAGTGACGGCAAAGTTTCGATGGTTCGGTTTATGCTTCTTTTTAGAATGGTGAGATGAGTTGGAGTAATTGATGGATTGGGTTGGGATTCAACTTTGGAGCTTGGAGATGGATCGGTGATGGCCTTGACATTTGGTTCTTGAAATCCTTTCGGGATAAAGTTCCCGCTTTGACATGGTTCTCCGAAAGGGCGGCGGCAAGAGTGATCGCATCATTAAGTGTTGTGGCTTGCTACTCATGACGGAATCTCGAATTTCATTGGCAAACCCGAAACGTACTTGTCGATTGCCCTCTCGAGTGGGGTAACCAAATGGGGCACTAGAAGGCTAAGCTCGTGGAAGCGGTTTGAGTAAGCGGAGTTGTTACCGCTATCTTGTTTAAGATCCCAAAATTCGGCCTCAACTTTTGAATTTCATGCTTGGGGCAAAACGTTTTGAGCATGATATCCTTCAGTTCATCCCAAGGGAGAGTCATAGTGACTTCCGCTCCTTTGGCATTCATGATGCTATTCCACCACGTTAGGGCGGTTAGCTCGAACACACTTGATGTGAAAGTGGTTCGCTTGGCCTCTGGGCATTCACAATGCAAGAACACGCTTTCCATGCGTTCAAACCATTGAAAGAGCGTGGTAGCACACTCCTCACCCACAAATTTCGGTGGATTGGCGCCCGTAAACTGTTTATAAGTAAGGTAGCATGAGAGGGTGTGGCTTGAGTAGCAACAGGTTGCGGTTGGATAGCTTGAATTTGAGCAACAAGGGTGGGGAGTACACAGCGGCCATTTGAGTTGTAACCAATTCGGCTATCTTAAGGTCGGAGTTCTTGGGGCGACGAGTTAGACGTGCTTGACGAGTTGATGATGAAGGGGAGGCATTCTAAAATAATAAAAGTGAGACAATATGAGATTTTGGGTAACTAGTGCAAAATATGAGGTTATTAATGTAAATATGAGATTGTAGGGAAATATTTTGTGAACCTTATAAAAAAACCATTTTAACACATGAAAGATATAATATATATATATATATATATATATATATTATATATATATATAGATATATATATAGATATAAGAGATATATATATATATATATATATATATATATATATATATATATATATTATATATATATATATATATTATATATATAATATTTGAAATTTGAATCGTTAAGATTGAGGCGGGAAATACATACATGAATCACCATGACTTGTTGTCCCGACAGTAATCTTAAAGAAATACGAGGTAATGCGGGGAGTCGAAACGTTCGCGAATCACCGCGTCTTTCATGTTTCAACCAAGATCATAAAATGGGATAAAATGAGAAGTCAAAAACACTAGTTCACGTATCACCGTGGCTTTCATGATTCAACTCAAAACAAATCGAAATCGAGGGAGGGATCAAAACACTAGTCCACGTATCACCGTGGCTTTCATATTTCAATCCAACAATATTAATAGAGGTAACCGGAACAGTTACGGTGACTGCTTAAAGTTAGCAACCCATATAACGCGCATTCGCTTTGGCCTATAAGGTCAAACCTTGACTTAAACCTTCCAGGTAAGTAAATCACCTTTGATTCTCGGAATCGTTTGGAAAAGGTTCACATCTAGGTATTTTCCTCTTCCAGTTAGTACGAACCCGTTATAATGTCACGCTTTAAGGAGATGAGAGATATCGAAAAATTTGGGACCCAAACTCAAATTTGAGATCCATAATTGATTTTTATTTATTTATTTATTTTTTTAGGTAAGGTAAGGATACCTTGGATTTCTATAAGAGTGTATGTGCGTGTACATGAGAGTAAATGAAACAAATAAGTAAATAAGAGCAAATAAACAATCAAGTAGGGTAACACGTATAGACAACACCTTTTGGGACCCTAAAGCATAAACTATAATAGGTCGTTACGTCTAACCACCTATGCTATAGTCATGGCTCTGATACCAATCTGTCACACCCCGACCAAAGGGCAGAACATGCCAGGGCGCAACTAAGATTGTTCAAATGCACACGACACTATAAAGTGACAATATTTAATCAACTTATTCATTTCATAACATGTTCTTACAAATATAAGGCAATAAAGAGTTCTTAACTAATAACCTAACGGTCCAAGATAAAGTAACGTCTTTAAATCTTCAATCAACCAATAATCAAACCTGTAGCATTGCATAAAATAGTTTTGTCAACATGTATGTTGGTGAGCAATTCCATGACTTTATGTCACACCCCGAAAATCACAGCGGAAGATCATATGACGTGGTGGTAACGGAAGTTGGAGTTGACCCAACTTTCTTAGTCAAACGTATACTAAAATGTTATTAGTTGTTGAAACCATAAGTCAACATTATACGAGTACTGGGTTAATCTACATTAAACATTTTCAGTAGTAACGAATACTACTTTTATTACACAAACTTGGTTTTATTTTAAAAAGAAAACATTTAAAGAGTTAACGTTTGACCCTTCCAAAGACAAAGTTCCGGGAATCCATATTGAGCTCACCTATAACCCTGAAAAGCACGAAGGGTAATAAAGTCAACATAAAGTTGGTGAGCTTTCGGGGTTTTGTAATCTTGCAACCATTCATCTCTTTTTAAAAAAATCATATGATGAAACAAGGCATAATATAATCCACATAGACTAGCTAGGTACTATGTTATTTAGGTCATAAGCCCATAATCAAACCAAGAAACACGTCGTTGCCCCACAACTATCCAGACATATAAATTCTCTCGCCACAACCTGACCAGTGCGACTGGTCGCGAGAGCGGGCCATTCTAACCCGATAGATCTATCAATATATTCTGTGGCCTCACCTCTAAGGTTAATGATTATAGAGGGATTTAGAACTCAGTAGTATATAGATCCATACTACTGATTCAAACTTATACCCTCATAATATATATTATCCCGTTTAACTCATCACATACTTTAAAGAATCGTTTCATGCTTTTCCCCCAAAACAATTTAAAATACATTTAAAAATGGGGCCGAAGGACTCACCTTGAGTGTGATCTTTGGAATGAACCAATGTGCAATGCTTTTTAATAATAAACCCTAATCATAAATATTATGATTAATATGCGATAATTCATGCTTAAGAATGCACTTCACCCATTCTATTTGATTGTTTTTAAAATGGCATGTTTTTATTTAAAAGAAAAATGTATATTTTTGTAAATGGAAATAATTCTTTTCTTATTAAAGTTACATGTCTTATGTCCTTATTATGAGTCTTGAACTATAAACCACAAATTTTCTTATTCTTATCTTATATATATTAATCTTTATTAAAATCTTGATTAATAACTTGTCACTAATAAACTTTGAGTCAAAAGTCCTATTATACCATCATCTTGGGTGTCTAAAACCTTCTTAAACAGAGAGTCAATCATCTCTACTTCGGGTTATTATTCCTAAAAATGATTATCTGATCGGGCTTTCTTTTACCTGAGTTCATGTAGAATTCAAGAAGTAGTTTCCTCATTATGACTCTTTTTAATATTATTTGATTATTAATACATCTATTATCTTCTTCTTACATAGCTTATTAATTAGTCGTTTAAAGTATATACGTATATTTTCTTTTATTTGTCGTAGCTTGTCCGAGGCACGTTTCATTCTTAGTCTGGTATAATTTCGATGTTTCAACCGTCGTCTTAATCGGGTTTGTTAGTCGTGGTGTCTCCTTGGTCATTTGTTTGATCTTAACCATAAATCTTAGTCTCAAAGTCCTTTTGTCGGCTTTTACCTAAGAGAGTCCTTTAATTGTGTTTAAAATTCCATTTACTTTAAACTAGTCATTTGTAACTATTTTTCTTATAATAGTCACCCAAAGTCTTTAACCTACTTATTATTATCATGTTAGTAATAGTCTTGTTATCCAATGGACTTTCCTAATGTTCTTATCAAGACCATACTTCATCATTCTTTCCATCCACATGATCTTACCTACTTACATACATAATATATACATACATACATATTTTTACCATCTAGATCCTTAATGTAACATGTTCTTATCCACTAAACATCCATAAACAACCTATTTTCAGATTCATCAAACCCATACATAAGACATTTTTGCATACAAAAATCATTAAAACAACCATTTCATACAATACCTAAATGGGTGAACTAGGGTTTATCAAGATCCTTATCTTGATCATCCATGCATGAACATATATACATTGTCTAATCTAATATACCTTTGGTGACACTAGATGGAATCCTTATCACAATGCAAGCTTGATTCTTGATTCCTCGATGAAACTTCGGGTTCTAACTAAGTTCCAACTAAGGTGCCTTAAGGTGAATGTAAGTGAAGGTGGTTACTTGGTTGGTGTTAGCCGAAGGTGAAAGGAAGAAGGGGGGGGGGGTTCACGATGGTGTCGGGTGAGGGTGACGGGGTGAGGGTGACGGGGTGATGGTGTCGGGTGAGGGTGATGGTAGTGGTGGCGGTGTCGGGTGAGGGCGACGATAGTGGTGGCGATGTCGGGTGAGGGCGACGGTGGTGGTGAAGGTGTCGGATGAAGGCGGCGGTAATGGTGGAGGTGTCGGATGAAGGCGACGGTGGTGATGGCGGTTTCGGGTGACAGTGGTGGTGGCGGTTTCGGGTGACAGTGGTGGTGGCGGTTTCAGGTGACAGTGGTGGTAATCGCGGTGGTGATGGTGGTCGCGGCGGAGGAGTGATGTCGGGTGTGGGGGTGGTGCCGGTGGTAGATGATATCGGGTGTGGGGGTGGTGGTCGCGACGGTCGGTGGCGATGGTGACGGTGGCAAGTGGTGGTGCGGTGTCCGGCGAGAGGGGAAGGGGGAGGGGCGGCCGATGGGAGTGGTGGTGGTGTGTGTGAGAGTGAAGTGGAAGAGGAGATGAAGAGTTGGGTGAGTGTGTGTGGTATGGCTTTTTAAACACACACAAATGGTGTGTTGTCTTCCATGCAAGACAAAAAAATCATTCTTGGATATCCAAGAGATGATTCATATTATCATTATAATTATTATTATTATTATTATTATTATTATTATTATTATTATTATTATTATTATTATTATTATTATTATTATTATTATTATTATTATTATTATTATTATTATTATTATTATTATTATTATTATTATTATTATTATTATTATTATTATTGTGTTTATTGTTATTATTATTATTGTTATAATTATTCAAGAATTTGTTAAACACTTGCTAGGTTTGATAAACGTTAACGCAGGGTTTTGTTTAATTAGACTTAAACGTTAAATAATCATAATTTAATTGTTGCGGATGGTTTCGAGAGTTGACCTGATTTGACCGGGTGTCACACTTTATTAATATAATATAAGGCAAAAATCCACAACTCAAATATGTGAAACCGTAAATAAAAGCGACAATTGAAGTATATAAATCATAAATAAATGAGGCTCCTTTCTAATTGATAAAACTATCATATTACAAGGAGGAGCGTATGATCATACTTATTGAGGATGAGGATGAGGATAACCGATCAAAAGCAATAAACATGTAGCAATTAATCATATGAGGTATATAACATACAATTGGACAATTATTCTAAGCAACATATAACCTAGAGGTTGTGGGTTGAGGATCTAGGTGTTAAATATGTTTTTTTGCTTGAGTAAGTATGCTTTCTACCCCAAAGTATAGAAGAGAAAACGGGGATGAAATTACTCACTTGAAAAAAATGGCGTTGATGAATAAACTTAGAATAAAATCCTCAAGCAAGCGAGTCCGACGGTTTAACATGCGTGTCCTAAATTGAAAGATCTTGAGTAAGTATTGAGTCTTGAAGATGAAATATAAATGATATAAAAGTTCATAAAAATAAGGATTGGGTTTTCGGGAGTTTTAGTTATATTTTAAAATGTGTGTTTAAATAACGTAAGTATGAAATGAGTTTTACAAGAAAACGGGTCCTTGATGTTTAGTTTTACTCAACCATTGTTAAGTTTTACATAGGGGAGTTGGTTTAGTGCTAGTTTGCACGATCCCGTTAATGTAAGCATCAAGATCCGACTTACACTCTCTTAAACCCGAGTTTGAGACTTTAATTAATAAAGAATTTCGCTTAAACCTAATCTTAGTATAAAACCAAGTTTGGTTCCGTCATACCAAAATCTTATTACTATAAATAATATAAAGTGAAACATAAGTAAAAAAATAGTTAGGAAAGATTTTTTTTGGCGTTTTGAACGGTGACAAGCTCATTAAGACGATAAGTTCGACTTTTACTCGGGTTTATTCTTACTCAAAACTTGGTTTGAGCTAATATTTGTTCTAATACTTCCAAAATCTTAAGTAATATGAGTAATATAAAGTAAAACATAACTAAAAAGATAGGTTGAACTTTTGATGGTTTGAACATTGACTAACTCGTTAAAACGGGTGTTCGGTTTTACTCGGTTTTTACCCGAAACTTGGGTTCAAGCCAAGATTTGTTCTACACCTCCATATCAACCACATAATAACTAAAATGTCAAGAAAAACTCAGATCTAAAGTGTTTGATGTAACATGGTCGCTTAAAAGTTATTTAAAGTGCTTAAACGAGTGTTCGGTTTGGTTCGGTCTTTGACTTGGTATGAACCCGAGGATGGTCACCACATGTCCAAAACCATTGAACTAAAAATAAGGTAAAACTTTCAGATATAAACTCAAACAAGAAAGTTAAGCGAGTAAACTTCCTGAAAACGACCCAAACGGGTCTAAAATGCATAAATATGAGTTTGAATACCCACAAGCCTTAAATAAAGGTGAAAATGGTTTTTTAAACATAAAATAACTTAGATAAAATGAAAATATCCAAAAACACATACCCGAAATGATTTGAAATGCAAGATTCGGTTCCGTTGACTTTTTAAAGTCAAACTTAAGCAAAACTAGCCAGAACAACTTACAAGATCAAAACTTTTAGGAGAAGAAGATGAAAATGTGCAGGTGAAAAGGTTGAGAATTAGTGGTATTTATAGGGAAAGATTAGGGTTTGAGGAAATGGGTAATGCGTTTGTCCGGTGGGTAAAAGGGTGCACTTTGATTCTTTTATTTAAAATTAATTTTGATTTAAATAAATTATGACCAGGTATAAGACATGTTAGGAGGGTTCTAGAATAATTATGGGTTAGGTCTTGGTTGGTTTGGATAGTTAAAATACGAGTCCGGACCTTAAACGAGCTTAAACGAACCGAAAACGTTAAAAAAACTGATTTTGCTGAAACAAACTGTGGGTCACGCCACGACAAGTATGAAACATGATTACAACATAAAATCCATCATTTTATTAATATTCAAATATCCGAAGACCAAAACGAGTCGGGTTCACAATACAGAATAACAAATACAAAGCTAGTCGAAAATGACGAATGTTACAGTTTGGGATTATGCATGAATTGGGAAAGTTTGTTAACGACAAAGGAGATGTCCCGTCGAGTAAAGGTGAGATATTGAAGGGTGCCCACAAGTTGGCGGTATGTAGGATCAATAGAAGGAGAGGAGTCATTAGGTGAGAGGGGATCGGAAACACTTAGAGGTGTAAGAACATCCTTCGCACCATCCATTTTGAAGGTGGTTAGGACGTCTTGGATATGGAGATGTTGTGAAAGAAATAGGCCATCGGGAGTTGATACGACCTCGATTCATAAAAAATGATGTAAGGGACCAAGATCTTTGATCGATAATTTATGACCTAAGGCCTGAATGAAGCGGTTTAGAAAGGTGTTATCGTTCCTTGTGAGAACGATGTCGTCAACATAAACAAGAAAGTAGCATGTGATGGCATCTTGTTGATATACAAATAGTGAGGCATCTGAGAGGGATTTTTTGACCCCAAAGGTGATTAGAAACGAAGCCAACTCGTTATACCAAGACCGGGGAGCTTGTTTAAGTCTGTAGAGAGACTTGCTTAGCTTGCAAATGTGATCTGGAAATTCAGAGTTAGCAAAACCTGGTGGTTGGACCATGTACACATCTTCATGTAAGGTGCCATGAAGAAATGCATTGTTTACGTCAAGTTGGCGTAAGGACCACCGCTGAGAGAGGGCAATGGATAAAATCGTTCGAATGGTGACCGGTTTTGTAAGGGGGTTAAAAGTATCAAAGTAGTCCTTGCCATATTGTTGGTGAAACCCCTTGGTGACGAGACGTGATTTATACTTATCGATCGAACCATATAGTTTGTGTTTGATGCAGAAGACCCATTTGCAACCAATGGGGTGCTGGTTTGTACGAGGCACAAGATCCCACATGTGGTTTTGAAGGAGCACATTAAACTCGAGATCCATAGCATGTCGCCATTTGGGATCTTTCTTGGCTTGGATGTGCGTTGAGGGTTCAAGAGGCAGAGGATGCAAGGTGGTGGAGTTGATGAAGTTGGGGTTGTAATATTTTAGGTTGGGTTTAGGTTGGCGACGAGGACGAGAGGTTGATGTGTTACAAGGTGGACGTAGGATAGTGTTCTTGGGTAGATGTTGAGAACGAAGAGAATGTAGACACGTCCGATTTTCGCTTGAGTGGGTATAACCATACATATTTTGAATAGAAATCAACAAAAATAACATAATATTTATACCCATCAAACGAGGTTTGAACCGGTCCCCACACATCTGAGTATATAAGTTCTAATGGTTTATTTGCAACAAAAGAATTTTGACCAAATGGAGGTTTATGGCTTTTATTCAATAAACATGATTTAGAATGAAACAACTCATGTGACATTTTATTAAGTCCTAATTTAGTAATCAAAGACTTGGAAATCTTGAACGAGGGATGTCCAAGAGTATGATGCCACGCGAGTAAAGATCCTGTATGGTATCAATAGCCATTTAATCTCCAAAGAGAAAATCGATCCATTTTCCTCCACTGTTCTTTTCTTTTTTCTCTCCAAAACCTCCATGGTTCCTCAATCCATTGTCCAACTCACAACATCCACTCACTTTCCCATTAAACTCACATCAAACAATTTCCCCTCCTGGCGTAAACAGGTTCTTTCAACCCTCATCGGGCTCGAGCTCGATCATCAGAGAAAAAACCCCACCGGCCAAAACCTTGGTCACGGGCGATGTCACGACACCAAAGCCGGAATATCTCCCGTGGTTCCGCCAAGATCAGATGATAATAAGTGCACTACTTGGCAGTTGCTCTGATACCATAATGGAGATATACAAATTGTAAAGGAGAACGTGAATATTCCATTGATCTCAAACTATTTAAATACAATATACAACAACCAAAGAAGAGAAATAGTATAATAGTTACAACAAATATTGACCAAACTTAAACTACCAAATATCCTAGATAACTTAAATAATTAAATTCAATACATAATTTATTTAGTGCTAATAGTTAAAGGTCTATTATCTTTTTGGTGTGGTAGACCAAAAAATCGATCTTTCTTTAACCCATGCATCAGGATCAGCAAAATGGTCTCTTGCTTTCATCTCGTTCGTACTTTCTTTATATGATACATGTGAAGATCTGTAAGATTATGACGTATCATATCAAGGAAATCCCCATCAGTTTTGATGATGTTGTTATTGTTGAGACTGCTGAGGTACCTAATCTTCTTCATGCTTTGGCACATGAACCACGCCTCACATGTCTATTTCTTCTTTAGGACTGCTTCAAGTGCATATCCAACATTTATGGTTTGAAATTAGTATCAATATTATGATACATTAAATACAATTTATAGAAGAAATAATCACAATTTAGGAATTTTGATAATCATTATCAATATTATTTATAACAATATAAGTATTTTTATTTTTATCCACATAGCCATTTAATAACTTGCTCTAAACTAAAAAAACCTCTCGAGTCTAGTGTCCCCCCAACCCCCCAACTATCATAGAATTCTTTGTACAACTATACTGCTCAAGAATAACTCCTCTGTGCAACTGTCAATTCATGACAACTATAAGAAATTTTTTTTGCCCTTGTCGAGATAGAACCCGGTCACTCGAGAGAAGGCAATGACTAGCTGACAGGGATGCTTTAGGTTTCTGGTCACTAGTGTACGTGCTCATGAGTTTTACTTAAGCACAATGGAGATTAGATACTTCTTTATCCAATAAAACCCACGAATAATATTTCCAAGACAAGAATGAATGCTCCAGTTGGATCGGAAACCAAATACATAACCAATCCAATTGTGTGTTGTTGATTCGCTTTTGTTTGAATCCTGTTGGTTGGAATGAGTGATCGGATACGATTTAATTTTTTTTATGTTTTTTTCTTTTAAAATTTTAATATAATTAATGGTCTTTTTATTATATTAAAGTACATATTTTATTTATTTTAGGATTCAACTTTATTTAAATAATTTAAACTTATATAAAAATAACATGTTATAATTTGAACTATTATTTGGCATGTCACAAGTATCATAGAATTTTTTATACAACTCTACTGCACAAGAATATCTCTTCTATACAACTCTCAATTCATGACAACTCCAAAAAAAAAAAAAAAAAATTCACAGTTGTCGGGGATTGAACTCGGGTCACCCGTGAGAAGGCTACATAATCGCAACGAAGCTTAGATATTTCGTTTATCAAAATGAACCCATGAATAATGTTTTCAAGACCGGAATGGATACTTCGGTCGGACCGGGAACCAAATACATTACCAGTCCAATTGTGTGTTGTTTGTTTGCTTTTGTTTGAATCAGTCGGATGTTCGTTGGATCGAGCAGTCGGATCCGATTTATTTATTTTTTTAATTTTTTAAGTTTTTTTCTTTTGAAATATTAATATTTAATGGTCTTTTTATTATATTAAAGTACATATTTTATGTATTTTAAGATTCAACTTTATTTATAATCTAAATCCACATAAAAAATAACGTGTTCTTATAATTTTACTTTAAACTAGTGTTTTCACCCACACTGTCATATGGGATGTGACTTTGCTTGTTGCCGACTCAGCTCATCGAAAACCACAAAATTGATTGCCAATACCGGTTCCGATAATACTAATATCAACAACGATATTCAAACGATCCTGAGCTTCTTCTAAGTGCTGTGTAACATCCGACCCATTTTCAAACTAGAAACCCAAACCCGAACCCGTTTGAGTCAATCTTGTAAATCAAATTTATTATTTAGTCATTTTATATATTTTTTTGTTCTAAATATAATAAATATGTCACTTAATCAATTTAATTTAATCTTATAATTTATAAAATAACTTTTATAAAATTTAAAAGGTTATTAATATTTATAAGATTTTAAATATTCAATCAAATAAATAATCAAATTGTAAAATTTTTATGAGATTTATAAAGAATATAAAGATGTTATAAGAAAATAAGTTGATTAAATTAAAATTAAGGTTTTAATAAATTAAAAGTTTAAATTGTAAATATTCTTTTAACTATTTATTTTATTTAATCTTATATTTATTTCAAATTCCAATCATAACCCCCTTTTAAAAGACTTGTAACTCACCATTAACACCATTCATAACCCCATCCTAACCTCAATTATAAAAACAAGGTTTAGGCCTCACTTTTTATTTGATTATTCTCTAAATATCTCACACATAAACTTTTCATCATCCTTTGTTTATGATCAATTTCAAAAATTTTCTTTTACAAGTAGTTTCAAGAATTTTATTTTACAAGTAGTTTTAAGAATTTTTTAATACTAAGGTAATCTTATATTGCTTATATATTATGTATTTCTATATTCTTTCAATCATCCTAACATCAAATTGTTCTCATGTTCTTACTTTTATTCTTTCTTCTACCAAATCTCTTTTTATTTTAATCATTATCATTTGATCATTAACCTTTTAACATTCACTAACCTTATAACAATCACTAACATTTCTAAATCAAGCTAATAACACACTAACGTAAACAAGGAATCCCGTTTGAATATGGACGGCTATGCCGCCGCATTCGGTTATTCCACAAGATTATTTATCTAAATGATGGCTATGCCAAAGTCTTGAAATATTTTTTTATAACTCAAATGAAGTCTAATATACCATATATCGACATAATAATAAATTTGTTCTAACCCGTTTCATGCTTTAGCAATTTTAAAAGTGCACATAAGTTCCTTACTACATATTTGGCAGAATATAGTCTGACTTCAACTAACCATAACTTTGTTATAACAAACTAAATTTCAGTAAACTGAGACTCCAATATTAATTTCATTGAATTATCTTTTTAACGATAGTTTATACGTATTCAAACTCAATTGGACGACTCAAAAATAGCCTTCACAAGAAAAGTGCGCATTTCAGCACCTTCTGTCTTGTGCTGCTGTTTTGACCTACTTACGGATCTTTTCATAAAAATGTTTCTGAACAAAAGTTGTCCGGAAGACTCTGAACTAGTCAACTGTAAATTTTTATAATTTTATAAACCGTTTGCTATTTTTAAAACGTGTTCAAACACATACCAAACATTCTGTCTAGAATCTAAAATTGGTACAATAATCCTTTTTCAATCTACCTTTCGCTTTTTGGCATTCTCTAAACGTCCTAACTTCTTGTAATGAATTTCGACCTCAAGTTATTGTTTCTTATGATTCTTTAGGACATCACCTTTGACTCTTGAACATCCAATCTTTCTTATGTACTCTACAACCATCATTATACAATGTGAGTTTTCCATACCCCGTTTTCATTTTTATTTCACACATTTTGGGGTGAAGCATGTTAACCGTATAAATGCACACTTGTAAACTATCTTACTACTTGTAATGCACGTGTAATTCATCTTATAAACTTTGACATGGTTACTTGAGATAATGGTGAGCATTATATGATAGTCATCTTGTAAAAGCAATCATTAACTATTGTTAGCCTAGCGACATCATAAATCTATGGGCTTGACAAGCCTATTTGGTGCTAAAGCCGATGTTATTTCCGGCTCTTGATGACATATTCTTGATCATCATGGGAACCAAGTACACTTAGCAAATCGTATATCTTATTTTGGCCATTCTTTTTGTCAAGGTTTGATTGTATCATTATGCTATCTATATATTTTTGTGTTATTTCTTAACCTATGACTTGAATTGCCTCTTAAAAGTTGTTTATATATGTATGTATAAATTCATGGGAACTCACTAACATCATATGTTAACCGTATTTTTAACATGTTTCAGGATACAGTTTAGAGGACTTCTTCATGTTCATATAAGACTTGAACCTAGATTAATAAACGACTTTATTATGTTGTTTGAATCTTTAATGCATTGTAATGAATTATTTGATTGGTTTTATTCAATGAAAATGAAATTTAATATTATTTCAACTTATTTAATTCCATGAGCTATGAACAATCGTTTCACACTCGTCCGCCCCGATGATTCCAAAACTCAGTTATCTTCAATTTCCTTCTTGTTTGAGCTTTTTGTCCATCTTCGTAATTTTCAAGCCTAGAAACATAATTTAACAAATTTAAGTGTGAATTCATCAGTTTTATAATAGTTTGGGAATAACTGATGTACTATTAATATAGTGTATATATAATTTGGAGACCATCAATAATTAAAAATACTATACAACTTGACTTGCGTTTCATGGCGAACTTACATTGCTCGAGCATGCATGAAAGTTAGAGGTAATGCGATTTAATCCACGTGCTACGATGAGGACGTTTAGTAATTATATAGACGATGAGGACGCGTAGTAATTTTACAGATGATGAGGACGCATAGTAATTTTAGCGAGAACGATTCCTTTTCTTATGATGTGTAAAAAATGAAAACAAAAACAACATTTGAATTTTTTTAATGACATTTGGTTGAATTTTAGTTAAATAATGCGAGGGACATAAAGTTTTTGATCTTTAACGTACTCCCTATAGCAAAAGAAAGATTAAACCCAATAATATAGTCATAGTGTAAGTAATTACCCTTATATGTTTGTTTCATTATGTTTTATCAAACAATCTTAAGCAAGTTATTACCTTTTTATTAACTTACTGTTTAATGAATACTTATTTCTAGGCTAGAATTTTGCATGCGGTAGGGTTACCTATACCCGATTTGAGCTGATTCTAGTTAGCTATGTTGTTTGTCTCATGGTAGAGATGTCGATGACGACGAGTTGTCCCTTATCCAAGACTAGTTGTTTTTGGGCATTTTGATTAAGTGTTTTGTTTTTGTGGCTATGATCGGAGTGCAAAACCTATGGTGGTTATAGCTTGGCAAGCATTTATGGCATGCATGCAACCATGCTGGACAACGATTCTAAGCCCAGTTATTGCTAGATTATTGTTCTTTTAAACTGTTTAATGTTTAGGCGTCCGTTTGGTCATAATTGTATTTAAAAAAAAAGTTCGTTACAATGGGGTGACAACCCACTGTATCCGCAGTTGTAACTGGAATTCGGGTCTGAGCATGATATTTAGCCAGTGATGCACATGCGGATATGATAGATTATCATAACCATGGTTGATGCTCCGTTCTGGACGTGCATGAATTTAACTAGTTGTATAAATTATGAATATGAATTACATAAACCCTCATAGGTGATATAGTACATATATACGAGATAGAATCTTTTTTGGCATTACCTCATAATGCTTATCTGTTATACTAAAATCAATCTATCCCATAGGCAAACAAAAAGAGCCAAAAAAAGATATTAACAAACTTATATGGCTAAAATGCTAAACATAAAAACTTTAGCTATAACTCTTAGGTTGCTCTTTAATAATAGTTATTATAATTAGGGTGTAGTTCAATATTGCATATTCGCATGTTTGTCCAATCCCTTCCAATAGACAAACGATCTTTTATATTCTAAAATCACAAAACAAATTTCACACACATAGTTTTCTAAAAACATTTTTAATATATTCTTATTATCAAGATATACTTGCAGCTCGCAGGTATTGAATCTTCTAGCTCTTGAATACAAGTCACGTTATTACCATAGTGTTTAATTGCAGCTCGCAGCAATTAAACACCAACAGAACTTAGTTATCTTTATTGAGTTAATAATTAATCTTAACTTATAAAGTTTGATCTAATATCATAACCTCATAAACAATTTATCTGTAACCATCTTTTCAAGAATTACTCATTTGAAGGCCCAAAAGTTCAGGAATTGATAATAATTAAAGATGCTATATTATCAACCAACGATGTTAGAGGGCTATACAATTAATAGAAAGAGGCTCCAATAATATAATTTTTTTGCTGTCGGTCATATGTAATTTTGAGTAGAAAATTATACAAATATGACAGTCAAATTGTTAAACGAAAATTTGAAAATTCAAATGTTGAAAAGGCGAGCGTCTTAATGAATTAAGCGTGTCATGAAAAGAGAAGGTGATGGTGGTATGAGCGTTGTGTGCTTGTGATCTCATTAATTAAAAAGAAGGTGGAAATTTTAGAGGTGATCTTGTGAGGTGCTTATTAATCAATCCACAGGCTCCTTCTCTCTCTCTCTCTCTCTCTCTCTCTCTCTCTCTCTCTCTCTCTCTCTCTCTCTCTCTCTCTCTCTCATGCATACATATATATGCGATACATATGTGTGTGTATACATTAATTAATTAATTAGTTAAAACACTTAACACTAAATATATTCTTTTAACTTTCATAGTTTGTGTTGTAGGGTTCATTAATTAGACACAAATTAAAAAAAAGTGTTTAATCCGTATGATCTTTAAGGCAAAAGAATACAACTTTGGACTTGAGAAATAAAAAGCAGAACTTTATCATTCTTTTAAATTAAAAATCTAAAATACATGTCAATAGAAGATGAAGTAGCTAGACAGGAAGCATACAAACCCATATCAACTTTCTATGACTATGTTCATTAATAAATAATAATGAAAATTGAAAAAAAAAACTTTATAAATACATGTAACAATTTCTTTAAGGCTATCTTCTTAAGAATGTTATAACTTATTTTTACAAAATTGTATAATTTAGTACTACTACTTTTTAGCAATGGGTAAATTTTAATATAATTATTAGTAACTATTAAAGATTTATTTCTTCTTTTTTTTTCTCTCATGTATATAGAAAGTCAAAGCCATCCCTAGCAGACCAACTAGGGCACGTTACTTAGAGATAAACCTTGCATCATCAACCTTGATCATGATGCATATTGCAGACATCCAGACCATATTATATATATATATATATATAACATGTATATGTATATGTGTGTGTATATATATACACCTCTGTCTCCTTTCTTTGTCCATTTGTTCATGGTGTATCCCCACTCCCCTTTCTCCATGATTCACTAATTGATTACTGAACTCTGGACCCATTTGCTGCAAACTACAAGAGATTTTGTCTTTTAGGGTTCAATTTCTTTGGTCAAAAGTCTTTCTTGATTTGTATATATACATATACATATGGAGAAAGATGATAACAACTACTCGGTATGAACACATGAATCTTAATATTTAACAATCTTTTTGCATCACCATGTTGTTTTACACTGAATTCCAACTCTTGCAGGGAGGTTTTCTTGGGGTGGACTTTAATGGTGACTATGAACATGAACATGATCATGACCATGATGATAATAATGATCGTCACCATCACATTCATCAGCTTCAACAACAGCAACAACAACAGCTGCAGCTGCAACAACAACAGTTTGTGGTGAAAAACACATATGAGAATGGTAATCAAATGGTAGATTACATGCTCAACAATCCAATACAACATCTACCTTCTGGCGCTTTTTGTAGCTCGAATTCATTAGATAAGTTGAGCTTTGCAGATGTGATGCAATTTGCAGATCTTGGACCAAAGTTAGCTTTGAATCAAAACAAAGCATCTGATGATCATGGTGAAGATCAAGAAACAAGGATAGATCCGGTTTACTTCTTGAAGTTTCCGGTTTTGAACGAAAGGGTTCAAGAAGATCATCAATCTTTGTTGGCGCCTCTTGGAGACGATGAAATCGAGCATCGAATTGTGATTGAAGGAGGTGAAAGAGAGGAAGAAACTAGGGTTTCAGAAGGAGTTCAATATGCTGGTGAAGATGTTCATAAAACCCTAGTTGCAGATGGGAAGAACAAGAGAAAAAGACCAAGAACTATAAAGACTAGTGAAGAAGTTGAGAGCCAAAGAATGACTCATATCGCGGTTGAAAGAAACCGAAGAAAGCAGATGAACGAACATCTACGTGTTCTTCGGTCTCTCATGCCAGGCTCTTATGTTCAAAGGGTACAAATTTATTGATTTTTAAATGATTCTGAACTTAATATAACATGAAATAAAGATACAATAATCTCACTCGTAACAAAGCTACTGCTTAGCTTAAACCTAGCCCAGTTACCAATAGGAGTAAAGTTTAAATCTTTAACACAACATGGTACTTTAATGATTTCTTTATGCACTTTAGGGTGATCAAGCCTCAATCATCGGTGGAGCGATCGAGTTCGTGCGGGAGTTAGAGCAACTCCTGCAGTGTCTCGAGTCGCAAAAAAGGCGAAGGCTCTACGGTGAGACTCCAAGGGTGGTAGGAGATTCATCGGCTCTACCGATCATACAACAACCTCAACAAGGGCCACCAGTAGCAATGTTTTACCCACAACCACCTGATGATCAAATGAAGCTGGCGGAATTCGACGAGGGGCTGAAAGAGGAGACCGCGGAGAGCAAGTCATGTTTAGCTGATGTTGAAGTGAGATTATTAGGGTTTGATGCAATGATCAAGATTTTGTGTAGGAGGAGACCTGGTCAACTTATTAAAACTATTGCTGCACTTGAAGATTTACAGTTTAATATCTTGCATACTAACATTACCACCATTGAACAAACTGTGCTCTATTCATTCAATGTTAAGGTATATATCATCATTTCCTCATGTTTATCATATCTAAACACTTGTGATTCGCGTATCGCGTGTTTGCTAACGGATTCATTTGTTTAGGTTGGTAGTGAAGCAAGGTTTTCAGCTGAAGAAATAGCGAATTCTGTACAACAAATCATCAGTTTTGTGCATGCAAATACCAGTACTTGATGCAGAAGCTTTCTGTGGTAATTTCGATCTTTTGCTGACGGATGCGTGCTTTGTGATGACTAAATCCGTCGGGAATGACATTTTCTTAAGTAAATTGCTTATGATTCTGATTCTTTAGTTGCAACATTCAGTCTTTATTTAGTGTACAAGGTGTCTACATTACATGTTAAAGCATAGGGTGTACCAGTGTAAGGATATACTCCAAATCTATCTTAGAATATATATTACATATATCGAAATATATGAATTATATTAGTCAACGATAATATGATCCGGTTGTATTCTAATAGTAAACTACAAATTAAACATGTAATATGCAGTTGGAGTGAAGTATGAGGTATACTAAACATGCATTTTAGACTTTGTTATATGTTCGTTATAATTATAATTAAACTAGAATTAAGCCCCTCGCGTTGCGACGTGGACATAAAACCATACCAAACATCACCAGTATCACACCACTGCCAACAACCATTAATTGAACTAGCGGTGTGTTATTGCAAAGAAATTAAACTAAAACGTAAAACATATAAAAATATAAATAAGTCGATCTAGGACCCGCGCGTTGCAACATATATGTCAAACGGTAAAAAAAGATGTAAAAACGTTAAACCACGCGCGCATGCTACGTCTTATAAACTCACAAAATTTAGACGAAACGTAAAGCGTAATGTAAAAATGTTGAACCACACATGCATGTTGCGTCATGTTAACTTGCAAAACTTAGAACGAAACATAAAATCAATATTTAAAGTAAAAAAATTGTAGAGCTTAATTGCAAAAGATGAAAAGTGTTGGCTTAGAAGTATAAAAATAAAATTTGTAAGCTTATATTGAAAAAGATTAGAAGCTTTGGGTTAGAAGTGAAAAATCAAATATTTTTTGAAAAACACCCAAAGCATAACTTACATACCATTATGCATAAATAAATTGCATGTATAATATAAATATGATCCGGTTGTATTTTAATAGTAACCTACAAATTAAACATGTAATATGCAGTTGGAGTGAAGTATGATGTATACTAAACATGCATTTTAGACTTTGTTATATGTTCCTTATAATTATAATTAAACTAGAATTAAGCCCCTCGCGTTGCGACGTGGGCATAAAACCATGCCAAACATCACCAATGTCACACCACTGTCAACAACCATTAATTGAACTAGCGGTGTGTTATTGCAAAGAAATTAAACTGAAACGTAAAACATATAAAAGTATAAATAAGTCAATCTAGGACCCGCGCGTTGCAACACATCTGTCAAACGGGAAAATAGATGTAAAAACATTGAAAACACACACAAATGCTACGTCGTGTTAACTCACAAAATTTAGGCGAAGCGTAAAGCGTAATGTAAAAATGTTGAACCACACATGCATGTTGCGTCATGTTAACTTGCAAAACTTAGAACGAAACATAAAATGAATATTTAAAATAAAAAATTGTAGTGTTTAATTGCAAAAGATGAAAAGTGTTGGGTTAGAAGTATAAGAATAAAATTTGTAAGCTTATATTGAAAAAGATTAGAAACCTTGGGTTAGAAGTGAAAAATCAATTTTTTTGAAAAACACTCAAAGCATAACTTACATACCTTTATGCATAAATAAATTACAAATTAGTATAATATAAATGCTTTTTAATCGTGACATTCCAATAGCGCATTGAAACACACCAGTTGTGATAATCACCGTTGTAGTGGCTCAGATCCTAGCTACAAGTTTCATAATTCACACACTCTCGATCTTGTTGCACTCTAAAACCTGTACATTTTATTCACCATATATTATATTAGAACTCTCAAATATTTAAAACTGGATGTTTTTTCTATACACTTTGATATTACGTACAACTTTTTAGTTATTGTTTAGCTGTTTAATATGATACGTTAAGTGATCATATTTTTAACCACTTTTAAGTAGAGAATCATCTTATAATTCTATTGTCACATTCATTTGAATCATAAAGCATAATAAATAATAACATGAAAACTTAAACCAAGCTTTTCACGTAATAAACAAACATTCATAACAAATCTCACTCAAATAGTATGGTCTAAAAATGATAAAATGAAAGTAACTTTATATATATATTTTATGAGATGAGATAGAGAGATCTTATGTCAAGAAAACAACTAGTTATTTTGTCGACTTAATAGGTTACCTTAAAACTTTTCATGATTTAGTTGTTGCCAAAAATAAATAAATAGTATGTAGAGATGGAAATGTCAACGGGGGTGTTTGGTTGTTTGTATGGTAAGGTACAATTAAGTTTGACCTGGAAGAGGGTTGACTTGTCAGAATTAATGAAATTGGAGGTATTAGCCTCAGTCTCCATTTCCAAACATCAGAACCCACCTTTGTGCCCTGTCCCGTTATCCCTCGCCCAAATCAATAATATCGATTCATCGGGATGTATAATGTATATGACGTTTTTGTTTCTAAGATTAGGGGTGTGAATGGTCAGTTTGGTTCGGTTTTAACCTAAAACCAAAACCAAAAACCGATATTTCGGTTTTTAGGTTTTTAAAACTGTTCGGTTTCGGTTTTTTCGGTTTTTGGTTTTCGGTTTTCACTTTGGTTTTGGTTCGGTTTTGGTTTTTTTGGTTTTGTTTTTGGGCTTGAAGTTTTTTTTCAAAAAATTGGTCTAAAATAATAAATTTAAGCTAAAACCTTTGGGTTTACGTCATTTTGTTGATATTAGATTCTTATAATTACTTAACATTAAAATTAATTACAATTAATATAATACATTAACTAATGATTCGATAAAATAATTAAATTTATCAAACAAAAAAGTTTCAAGATTATTCTCGAAACCTAAATATCTATTTGTTTTAGATGACATAAGTTAAATAAGTAAAATATATGCCAGTTATGTCTATAAGTGTTTTAATACACCTCTAAATTTACAAGTTCGGTTTTATGGTTTCAGTTCGGTTTTTTCGGTTTCTATTACAAGCAAAACAACCAAAATATCGGTTTTTAAAAAATCATCAAACCAAACCGTCAGTTTCTTATTGGTTTCGGTTTTTTCCGGTTCGGTTGCATCGGTTTTTTCGGTTGCGGTTCAATTATTTCGGTTTATTGCACACCCCTATCAAAGATTATTCTACTTTTTTTTGAACGACAAATGTACGACCCTGCTTCGGAGGATATGTGTTATATTAATCAGGCTCACTTATCCGTTTCCCAACCGGGACCGCACCCCCAACCCCCTTAGAAGGAAACTCATTGTTGAGAAAACCCCCTGGCTCAACTCTGAGCATTTTACTCAGAGTAAGACTTGAACCCATGACCTCCCTTATTCTACTTCTATTGTACATTTCTTACACCACAATCTTTAAACTAACTTAAATGTTGTCATTTTATCACTATCAAAAAATTAAGTTAATGCAACCCCGATAAAATGTTGCATTAGACTTTAAAAGGGTTGCATTATACCTAATGCAACATTTTATTAGGGGTTTTATTAGAAACAATTGCATCAGATCTAATACAACATTTTCATGATCTAATACAACCTTTTTTTAAAGTGTTGCATTTGATATTCAAATGCAACTTTTTTTACAATCTAATGCAACTTTTTCATTTTGAAATGCAACATTTTTAATACTCAAATACAACTTTTATTTTAATTTAATTACCAAAATACAATTTTTTCTACACTTAAGTTTATATACCCCTATCTTCACCACCACCACCACTGCCAATCTATCACCAATCCACCACCACCACTGTCACACCTCATTAACTAGGTCTAGCCGTGACGGACTTATATCATCACAATGCAACGAAAATAAACAAATTTAAACATAAATCGTTTACATCACCCAAAGCAATTGTCTAAGTGATATTATATTATTAATATATATATATTTAAAGCATTAATTGTCTAAACACCCAAATAAAATATATTAACTAAATTGTTCACAAATGATGCGGCGGATAGGGCGGTGGCTAAGTCTCCAAATGTCCAAGTAAGGTAGCACCTATCTATAAGACACCTGTTATTTATTCTTCTTCTAAAATACACACCCAAAATATGTCAACATAATGTTGATGAGCTTATGAGTTTAAGACACTCAACCTTTCATGACAACATATAACAACTAACAAATATGGTAATGACAATAGCATTAATAATAATAATAGTGATAATGTTGCACTATAGAATGTATCACAATCAAGCCTAACCCATACTTACCTGCCCGAGTGCTAAAATATTCCCTAACCCATTACCACTAGATTGTTGGGTTTAATTGTGCCCCACTATCCACTGTTAAATTTCACTAATTTGTGATACAACGATTATTGAGTCTCACTAGGGGAGGAGGGTTCCCTTGTCATAAAGGCCTATTATGTGAAGGATTGCCCAAATAGTATATCCACAAATCACGCGGCTTGTAATGGAGTTAATAATTGTGCTTTGTTCGGGGTTAAGAGCAACTAGTTTTGAACCATAAAATATTGACTAATGGGTATGTATTTCACCCCAAAAGTAATAAAGTAAAAATGGGGTTAATGAGACTCACTTGTGAGTTGTTACGGGATAAAACCTTAGAATCTAGGATGCTACCGACCGGGAGGGTTCTTGAATTCAGTTCATATGTATTATTACCCCATTTAGTGATTAGTTAAGCCCAAACCTCAATTTTTAGATTTATCCTTACTAGGCTTGTTGATTCCCATTACACATGTGTAATCTTGTTTTAGGCCTTTGAGTTTTCGAGTTCTTAACTTGTCTTTGCCCAAGTTTGGGTCAATAAATTATAAGTTCAGATTAGAATTGTTTTTATAAGTGTGATATGATTCCAAAACAGTAAGGTTTTAATGGTTGGCAAGTTTGGTCTCTAGACTTTGTTAAATTGATATTTTTAACCCTAAAGTTTGGAATTTTGAACTTTAATTATTTATGATGGCTTTTATTGTTTTAAGTGGGTTAGGAGACTGGAATATGTTTATATTTTTGTTATTTGGTTTATCTTAGTTGTCTTAAGAATTTATTTTCAGATTAGGCGTGTTTATGAAGATAAAATTAGAGATTTCTTGCTTGAAGTTGTTGAGTGATCCAAATAGTGTTTATATTAAACTAGCTTTAGTAAACCCGTGTATTACACGGTTTAAATAAATAAAATATTAATATAATAAATTTATTAATTAAACAATGATATTCTAAGATATGATATGACTGAAATAAAAAACGGTAATATCAACTTTTCAAAATTTTGTTTTTAAATTTCTTTTATTGAAAATAAATATTTAGTTTTAAACAAACCGTATAAAAATGTCATTTTTAAAGATTTTCTTATTACAACTCCAAAATTTGATAATTTAAAAATATTAATTTATTTAGAAATAACCTTAATAAATAGATTTCTTTCTTAATTTATTAATTATTAAAAAGTATTAAAATAATATTATTAGTAATTAAGGTAATTATTTAATAGGAGAGAGAGGCGGGAAAATTTTGATGAGGATGATTGTGGTGCTGACACGTGTCACCCCAATGATTGTGGTGCTGACACGTGGCACCCCATTTACCCTTTTATTAGAGTAGGAAGATTATAACTTATTTTGAGTATTATTTAGCCTCTATAGTGTTAAAGTTATGATTATAGGATCGTTGTGTTGATTATTATATTTCTAAACGTGTATCAGACCTCGTTCCTAACACGTCGAAATGTATTTTTAAATCTCTTGTTTTCAATAAATTTATTTTGTGCTTCATGTTTATGTGTCCTAATCTTGGAAAAACATCAAGTTCTTTATTTTAGAGATTTTATACTTTTTTTAATTATTTTTTTAATTAATAGGCCGATAACTATTTCATATTAACGGTAAATTTTGTAAAAAAATTTAAAACTTTATAATTGCTAATATTTAATTTTTCACTTTTTTTTATCATTATTAATCCATTAATTAATGGAAATTTTGTTCTTAAGTTGTTTTTGTCGGTTTTGTTGTTTTAACGCTAACGGTTCTGTTTTTAATGGGTTTTCGGGTTTGGGTTTACTTTGGTCAACTTTTGGCTATATATCACTTTAATATACTTATTATAATATTTTAGAATATATAACTTTTATATTTTTGTTTACTAAGCAAATAAATTCTAAAAATTACAAAACTTAACTTCTAGGAATTTTCTAACATTATAAGCCTACTGGAATATTTGATAAATAATATTTAAATAACCCTAAATGTAAGTACACTAAGTCCCCAACTCGATTTCTTGTATTTTTACAAAATTTATTACATTTCCAAACTTTATATTATTTATAAAATACGAGAGACTAATCCATAAGTTATGAAAATTTATATGTAGGTTTAGTTAGTTATGTTTAGCTTCCAGAAATATTGAAATCATACTTTATGATTTTGGATCATATACTTTTATAATTTGTGAAAAACGAGTTTTCAGGTGGACTAGTTTTACTAATCGGGTTTGTGATTAATGGGGGGTACTTATGAGAAAGCATTTTCATATTTTAGTTACTGAAAAATAAGGGTTTTAGAGATTCATAAGAAGTTGAGGTGTCATGTGGTTTGTTCGCATGTTTTCGGGTTTCAACGAGTTACCTTGATGTAACGGTTAAACTAGTGGAGTTCAAGAGCTGAAATGAGGGATTGAGATGATGAGAGAATGTTGTTCAAAATGAGGGATTAGACCGGTCTTACTATGAAAAGAAATGGAAGGTAGAAACTCAATTATGTGCATGTGTGTGTGTATGATTAACTTGACTTAGTGGAGTTCGTGGTGCATATGCTTAGATCGATTCTTTGGCTTCTTAATGGCTGGACTTTTGTTGTTACTGGATTTAAGATTAAAAGAGATTATTTAGAAACGTTTGAAGTGTGTTAGAGAGGGTGGAGATGAAAGAAAGTTGAAATGGTGGGTGTAAAGTTTATATAAAGGCTGATGCACCCAAAACAACCCAAGTGCTTCCTGCATGCATGCACTTGGTACTTAGTAGAAGTTGTTTAGAAAGTTTTACACTCTGCACAAGAAAATATTCGAAGTGTAAAATCTTCCGAAACCAAGACCAAAATCTTCCGAAGCCAAATATGAAGTCTTCCAAAGCTTCAAAGACAAAGTCTTCCGAAGCGAATGAAGTGAAGACAGATTTCTTCCGAAGACTTAGAAGAACACACTTTCTCTAATGTACTTTTGCATAAAGCTGGATCACTTTCCGCTGCAACTTAGACGAGTTGGTGAAAAGGTCCATGCTTTTGCAACTGTATATTGAGGTCTTGAGTCTGTAACTTGGCATGTCATAGTCACTAGTCAAAAGACAAATCTGCTTTTTGACTTTACATTGATCTTGTTGTCTAGATTAGTGTTTCCAACTGCCCTTCAAAGTATGGTCGGCTGTAGGATGTAGTATAAAGTATCTCAAGTCCTTGTATCTTAATATATGCTTTGTAACACTTGTAAAAGAACCTGAGAATCAATATACAACAATCTTGAAAACTAATACTTTGTTGTTCTTAAGTTTCTATCTCATTGTTTTGCTTGTGTTCTTAGCATCATCATAATATAGTTCTGATTCCCTATTTTATCTGTTAAGTATTCTAACTCTCTCCTTATTGTGAGATTGATTGTATTGACCATCCCTTAAACGATCCTGCAATTGGTATTAGAGCATTCCAGGCTCTTGATTGTAAGATCTCACCATCTTAGATCCTTCAGTCTCATAAAACACTTAATATCTCAAATGAAAGCTCTCACAAAGGCTGATATGGAAGGCGGAACAACAACAAAGTCCCCATTGATCACTCCTGAAGACTTTGACACTTGGTGCCAAAGAATGGAAGGCTTCATCAAGTCTCAAGACTCCAGGATGTGGGAGTCTGTTATCTCTAGACCTTACATACCAAGCACCTCTTCAGCTGCTGCTGGGGGTGATATGATACCAAAGGAGGTAGCTGACTTTTCTGAAGAAGACAGGAAGAGGATTGACATAGATCAGAAAGCCATGACTGCCCTTCAAAGTGTTCTTCCAAACTCCATATACAGGGGCTCAAGTGCAAAACTGCTAAGCAATTATGGGATGCACTGAAGCTCATGTATGAGGGGTCTACTGAAGCAAAAGAGAACAAGAAGGACCTTTTGAAGCAGCAGTTTGAAAACTTCACCTACAAGACAGGTGAAACCATGACTCAACAATACTTCAAGTATGTTGAGATTGTGGATACTCTAATGGATGTTGTAGTAACTTTTGAAAACGAGGACATTGTAAGGAAGTTCATGTCATCTCTTCCTATACAATGGACACATTATTGTGTTGTTATCAAGAGAACTGAGAATCTTAAGACTCTCACTCTTATAGAGTTGTATGGTATCCTCAGTGGATACCCATTGGAAATGAATATGCAAAATCCATCTTGTAACTCCAGCAATCAGCAGAGTTCAACCCTTCATGTGGTTGAAAGGGATTGCAGAGAACCACAACATCATCTGATCTGCTACCCTAACTACTCATAAAAGGGTCTTTTCAACACCCTCTCGGAGACACCAAAGGAGAGCTACACTCAAGGAAGCCCATTCCAAGAGACAAGTTCTTCACAAGCCTTTATGTCTGCTGATAAAAGTACATGCAACTTTCTCTTCACCTTTGAAGACCTGGACTGCATCCATCCAGATGATTTGGAGTACATGGAGATAGTTCAGCAAATGGCTCTTCTTACTCAAAGAGCCAAAAAGTTCTACAAGAGGACAGAGAGGAAGTTTCCTAGTAATACAGCCAGAGGAAAGTTTGGACTGGACAAAAGCAAGGTGAAGTATTACAACTGTAACGAAATGGGACACTTTGCTAGAGAATGCAAGGCACCAAAAACAAATTATGGCCAAGCACAAACCAAACCAAACCAAACTACACTGATAAAGCCACCCAGAATGAGAAGCCAAAGTAGCAAGCTGCAATTGCTGTTGAAGAAAGAGGCTTTGACTGGAGCTTTCTGGTGGAAGATGCATTTTCAAATCAAGCACTAATTGCTGACCATGATGAAACCAAGGTATTGGAACATCTTTGTACACCTGAATGTATTGCTAAAGTTAACAGATATAGGTCCAATAACTTAGAAATAAGGTCTGATCTTGAGTCTTTAAATATCTTAAAATCTGATTTCAAAAGAGGTGAAAATGATTACAAACTTAAAATAGAAGATTTAGAGAGAACCATTTCCACTCTTAAACATGAGCACATCAACTACAAGACTCAGATCAAAGATCTTATCATTAAGTTAACTGAATGCCAGGCTGAGCTTGTGATCAGCAAAGCCAAGGCAGACAAATATGTTCTTGAAGAAGAGACCTTCAAGAACATAATATCCTCATCCTTGCATGCAAAAGTTTGTTATCAAAATAAGCAGGGATTGGGATCTACCGAGATAGCTCTTCCACACATGTTATTGTCTGTAATATCTCCAAGGTGTGAAACTTATGAAGATGAGCTTCCTCTCATAGACCACATAGATAAAAAGGATGAAAAGAAGATAGTGAAGGATGACTCTGGGAAGAGTGAAGAAGAGCATCCTAAGAAGGGTCACTATTCTTCTGAGGAGAGAAAAGGAGTTGGGATGACCAACTCTAGAAGGAAGAACTTGAACAGAAAAGCCAAAAGAAAGTCCAAGAAGGCTCAAAGGATCAAGACCACCTTTAATTCTATGCAAAAACAAATGTTATCTCTGTAGGTTTTGAAGTGTTAAGGCTGAAGACTCAAACATGAACTCTAGTACCAGGAGTTCTAGTTCTTGTTCAAATCATCCCAAAAACATGAAGAAGGCTGATCAGTTGTGTACCATTGCTACACAACATGAACCATCCAGTTCCAAAAGTAGTTCTTACCCTAAAAGAATTTCTACATCATCTGCAAAGATGGAGATGGAGAAGGAAAGTGATCAAGTTCAGCCTTCCTCTCAAAGGAAGATTCTCAGAAGGAAGAAAATGGAATGTGTCATGTGTGATAGTACTTCTCATTTAGCCAAGGATTGCTCCTACAATCCAAAAGGTACTGCCCATATGAACAAGAAAAAAACTTCTGAGAAGATCAATAAGAAACTAGTTTAAGAAGAAATTTTTTTTTCTTTCAGAAGCTCCAAAATGAATAAGAAGACAGGTGAAAACTTGCCTTCGGAAGAAAAATTGGTCTCGGAAGAAAGGAATACTTTCGAAGTACTGAAGCCTGCTGCAGTGATAGCAAGATCTTCCGAAGTTCCAGTCTCCAAAACTTCCGAAGTTGTTAAAACTTCCGAAGTGTTAAAGGTCAAGCCTAAGCTTCCAAAGGTAGTGTGGAAGACAAAGAAAGACCATATGGCTGAAAGTTCTTCATCAACAACAACTAATGATCCTCAAATCCTGAACATAGGATCAGTTATTGTCGTACTTCATTTGAAAAGCCCAAGACCAATAAGGCTTGGGTTTCCAAATGTAACTAACCATCTCTTTTATGCAGGAACAGCTCAAGACCAATAGGAATGTATGGATCATTGACAGTGGTTGTTCTAGGCACATGTCAGGCAATGGCTCTTTCCTTTAAAATTTTGAGAAGATTGATGGAGGGCTAGTTGCTTTTAAAGGAGATGTTGGAGGTTACATTACTAGAAGGGGCATGGTCACAAATGGTAAGCTCGGCATTGAGAAGGTAAACTTTGTCAAGGAGCTTGGATACAATCTCCTAAGTGTATCTCAATTCTGTGATCAGAGAAATAACATGCTTTTCACTGAGCATGAGTGCATTGTTCTCAAGCCCGGGGTGGTCATACCTCAAGAGCATATCCTGCTCAGAGCCCCTAAGAAAGGGAACATGTACAAGATATTCTTGCAAGAAACATCTCCTTCAGGAGAAGTTTCATGCTTTCTATCTAAAGAAAATAGTGATGAATCTTTCATCTGGTATAAAAGAATGTGCCATGTAAACTTTAAAAACATGAACAAATTAATTAAGAATGATTTGGTAACTAGAATGCCAAAGAAAGAGTTTACAAGTGATGACCATTGTGTTGCGTGTCTCAAAGGAAAGCAACACAAGGTATCTCACAAGCCAAAGGAAAGGAATTCCATCACTACTCCCCTACACTTGTTACATATGGATCTTTTTGGCCCCACTAGTGTAACGAGTCTAGGAAGGACCTCATATTGTTTAGTGATCACATATGACTTTACAAGATTCACTTAGGTCTTTTTCCTTAGAACTAAGGATGAGACTCCTGAGATCTTAAAGAAGTTCATTCTGAAAATTGAGAATCAATGTGATCACAAGGTCAAGACCATAAGATGTGATCAGGGAACTGAATTCAACAACCAAATCCTTGATACATTTTGTGATGAAAAGGGTATTACAAGACAATATAGTGCTCCCAGGACTCCTCAACAAAATGGTGTTGGTGAGAGGAGAAACAGGACACTAATTGAAGCTGCAAGAACTATGTTGTCTCACTCTAAATTGCCCATCACCTTCTGGACAGAGGCAGTGAACACTGCTTGCTATGTGCGAAATAAAGTTTTAGTAGTCAAGACTCATGGTAAAACTCCTTATGAACTTTGGCACAAAAGAAAACCTTTCATTGGTTTTCTTAGGTCATTTGAATATTCTTGCACCATCTTGAATACCAAAGATCAAGTAGCCAAATTTGATGAAATATCAGATGATGGACATTTTATTGGATACTCTTCTCAAGCTAAAGGTTATAAAGTATACTATCTCAGAACTAAAGTAGTTGAGGAGTCAGCCAATGTGACTTTCAATGAACACACTCCTAGTGTGAAAGGTTCTGGTCCTGATTGGCTATTTGTTCTTGAATTTACCAACTATTTTAACAAATCTTGTGAGAATGTTTCAGGGTCCACATATCTTACCAATAGGAGATCCTGATCCAAGATTTGAGCTGAGAAGACCTCCAAGTAATACTACTTCAGCTCCAGTGAAAATCAACCCTGCAGATGGAGTTCCTATCAGCCTAACCATGTCAAATTTTACTGATACATATGAGGTGCCTGCAAATTCTAACTCAGAGGCATAAAACTCAAGTAAGGAAGCTTCAAATGTAGGAGGAAATGGCGGTGGTGACATTGATCAAGAGTTTCTTGATGCTGATAACCACTCCATAGAAGACAACATCAATGATGTCACACACTTATTAGATCAAGTCTCTATTTATAAGTGTGCTGATGTGGTGCGTGATACTCTATTGTCTGATCTAAATTTTTCTAATTTAGATCTTTCCAAGCAACTTGCTGTGAGCCCTCAACTCAGGATCCACAAGTCCCATCCCACCACAAACATCATTGGAGATGTTGATACATAGGTAAGGAAAAGAGAACAAACCCATGATGCAAATGTTTGTCTCCACTCTTCTTTTCTATCCCCGATAGAGCCAAAGAAAGTTGATGAGGCTTTAAAGGATGGAAGTTGGATTGAAGCTATGCAAGAAGAGCCATTCCAATTCAAAAGACAAAAGGTTTGGAACCTATGTCCTCTTCCTCAAGGGAAGACTACCATAGGAACCAAGTGGGTGTTTAGAAACAAGAAGGATGATAGAGGACTTGTTATAAAAACAAGGCCAGACTTGTTTTCCAAGGATATACTCAAGAAGAAGGAATTGATTACACAAATGTCTTTGCTCTTGTGGCAAGACTTGAAGCTGTTATGATATTCCTGTATGTTGCTGCATCCAAGGATTTCAAGGTCTATCAACTTGATGTCAAGTGTGCTTTTCTATATGGGGTGATTGATGAGGAGGTGTATGTCAAACAACCACCTGGCTTACAGAACCTGATCATCCTGATTATGTCTGTAGGCTTGATGAAGCTCTACATGGGCTGCACCAAGCTCCAAGGAAGTGGTATGAGATACTATCTCAGTATCTCTATCAGCATGGCTACAAAAGGGGTACTATAGATGGAACACTCTTCATCAAAGGAACAGGGAATGACTTAATGCTAGTTCAAGTATATGTAGATGACTTTATCTTCGGGTCAACTAATCCAAAGCTCTACAAAGACTTTGAGAAGCTGATGAAGAATATATTTGAAATGAGTGCCATGGGAGAACTCAATTTCTTTCTAGGAGTTCAAGTGAAGCAAGTTATCGGTGGCATCTTCATAAGTCAGTCAAAGTATGTACAAGACATAGTCACAAGATTCAACATGACTGACTGTAAGATTGCAAAGACACCCATAGCCAGAAACCACTCCCTTGGACCTGACCTTGAGGGGGAGTGTATGGATGAACACCTTTACAGGGCGATGATTGGGTCTCTTATATACCTCATAGCTAGCAACCCTGATATCATGTTTGCAACATGCATTTATGTAAGATATCAAGCCAACCCCAAGATGTCACACCTGGTCACTGTCAGAGGATTCTAAGATATCTCAAAGGAGCTCCTACACTAGGCCTTTGGTATCCAAAGAATTCTGACTTCAATCTGTATGCATATACAGATAGTGACTATGGTGGATGCAATATGACTGAAATTAGGATGATTAACTTTGAATAGCTTTTTATAAACTTAACTCATATTATTTCTAAAACCTGTGTGTCCTAAGTTGTCTATTTTATCACTTTCATAAGCCCATGTTTACTTTGAAAGAAAAATCTTTTAATCTTATTCCTTAGATCTTTGAAAACTCTGATCATTTTCTCTTTCGGAATATATCTTTTTACCTTCAGAAGAAAATTCAGTCATCAAATCAAACAACTACCTATGTCAATTTACCTTCGGAAGGAATTCTTTAATGTCTTTCGAAGCTTAAATTTATTCATAAGTACTTATATGTTTTTTGAGAAACAATTTTCTTCCAAAAGCAATTTAAGTCTCGGAAGTTTTATTCTCTTTAGAATAAAATTACCAAGTCTTGATCTCTTCCGAAGCAAAATTTTCAAAAATCTTATAGATATCTTCCGAAGTCATTTTTGGCTTCGGAAGCTTTTTATAAAAAACTTCCAAAGTATAAATTCTTTCGGAAGATTTTCGACTTCCAAGAAAACTACCTTTTTGGGCACTTTTTCAGAGGTGGGACCGACATCCAGATTTTAAAGTTTATCATCTTTCATTAACTTTGTCTCAAATCCATTTCATATATATATACCCAATGGTTCCCCCTCTTTCACTTTCTTCTTCATCTGAAATTCTCTCTAACCTAAATTCACTCACACCCGACCTTGTTCTTATCTTTCTTCACTCTTAAGCTTACTCAAATGGCCAACCTTGATCGCAAAAACAACCGTGATTGATCCATGCAACTCCATATGAAACATAATCAAGTTGCTCTGTTGGACTCGGAGAAAGATTCAAGTTTCTCAGCGGTTTGCTGTTTTTTTCTCCCAAACTACTTCACCTCCCTCACCATTGATCCTCCTCTATATGAGGATCAACTTTTGGACTTTTGGAGTACCTGTCAAGAGGTCATCCTGGATGAGGAGAAGGAACTATCTGCTATAGTGCATGGGAGAACAATATTCATCACTCCAACCATCGTAAACACACATCTTCAACTGGATAATGAAGAAGGTAATTTGTTCTTTCCCAAAGAAGCTGTAAACCACTCCTTTGAGCAAATGGGATATGTGGTGGATTTCTTTGTAAAGACCTTTAGGAAAGGAAAGGTCTCTTCTCAATGGAAGTACCTCCTCCATGTAGTTATACACAGCTTGTCAAACAAGCATGGAGGATGGGACCAAATTCCTGAGGATCTCTCCTTTATAGTTCATGGAATGGTTCAGGGGGGTCAAGTTCAGGTACTCACAATTTGTATATACTAATTTACTTGCAAACTTGGACTCCCTAGAATATTACATGTTTCCTAGATATGTCTAACACATTCTCAACTCTGAACTGGGCTCACAGTTGATGGGAACGTAATATTCTTAAATTGGGACTGATGAAGGCTGGCATCTTCAAAACTATGAGGAATCCAAATGTTGTCTTCTCTAGGGTAGAAACAACCCTTGTCCTAAAAATATTAGAACTCATTGCTCAAGGTGACAACCCAGCAGCATTAGCTAGTGTTGAACCCACACCTTCTACTTCACAACCACCAAAACAGCTACAAATAATCCTCACCTACCAAAGAAAATCCAAACGAACCCCTACACAAGCTAGTAAGCTTGTGCAGGCTCCCATATCACCAACCATACAGGCAGAAGTGGACACTGGAGCTCCCACTTCTCCTGAGAAGGAAACCACTCCCATCTCATAAATGATCAGTGTTGAGGTTCCTCATGCTCAGCCTGATGAGCTCACAAGCCCAACAGCCTTAAGCCTTCACTCAGAGTCTCAAAACTCTAGTGAACAACCTTCAGGGGAAAGTTACCATCCCCAGCCTCTTGATCTTAACCAACCAATACCTAACCTTGGATTCTAAAATGATGTAGACATAGGATTCAGTGAGTATCATGAGTCTCTCTTCTCCTCCCCTACTCAAGGAGAGATGAGTACTCCTGCTTCTCCTTTGTCTAGCCCACATCATTCACCCATTACTGAGGTGGATCTCCCTGAACCTATTCAGGAGGTCCATATGGAAGAGGCTCTCACTTCTAAAAATGATTACATTATTAAGACCTCAACCATAGCAACTCAGCCCATTAACACTTCACCCGAAGTTGTCTTTGTGCAGGGGAAATCCAGCAGCCAAGAACATCATGTTGTGATGAGAAAGAAGACTTTGGTCCAATTCTCTTATCCCTCCATGATTCTTCTGATGAAGATGAGGGGAACATGAGATTAAAGGTGCAAAACTGTCTAAAACATGCACTTACCTAGTCTCTAAGGTAAGTCACTTGGAATCTCAAGTGACTACCTTACAAAACAGGGTCAATGATCAACAACTTGAGATTTCTTATATCAAGGAGAAACTAGCTAGGAGACCTTTAAAAAGAGTTCAATCAGGAACACAAGAACTTGTGGATGTGATAGACCTAACCCCTAGCTCACCTATGCAAGAGGGTGATGCTACCAAAAAGGAGGAGAAAGTCCAAGCAATCACAGAACCTAGGAGTTCTTCACAGGGTATGGACATTTAGGATTCACCAACCTCACTTACAATTGTCCATACTTAGCAAACTCCTCATGTTCACATTAATGTGGAGTCTCTCATTCAAATTTTGTTTGAGGAGGGTGTTCCAAGGGCGATGTCATCCCCACCCTAAGAAGCTACAAATGAAATACTAGGGTGGAGGTATGATGCTGATACAAGAGCCCTAATACCGCATAGGCTTCAAGGGCAACAAGAGGTCTTTAACTTTCAGACCTTGAACTACTATAACAGTTTTGATCTAATCAACATGCCACTTGCCAACCAAAGCTAACTTTGGGAAGCTAACAGAATGGCTGAAAAGATTCAAGACAGGATTGTTGAAGAATTCAGACAAAGGTGATGACAAATGCAAGCAGGCAATGTCATTAGTCAACTGGATGTTGAGGCGGACCCTAAGATTAGCTTCAAAGGGGAAACCTTGACTGAAGGCCTAGTGATACAACCTGTGAGCACTATCACAGGAGCTACTACCTTAACATCCCATATCCTCAGTGAGGCACCAGATGGTGAAGGTGCTTCACATCCTCTCTCTTGCCAGAGTCTGACTGCTACATCAGGCAATGAAAGCCAAAGCACTCTCCACCCTGAGTCACCAAGGTCTGTGGGTGACAAAGGGAAAAGGATAGTGACTCCTGAGGAGATTGAGGAAGATGAGAGAAAGAGGAAGAGGAAGCTAAGGGGAGAAAGTTCTATTGGGTCCTCAGGCTTCATGGAAGCTGCTATCAGGGCTCCTCCCAGACCATACACTCAGAATGATGAGTTGAGGGCAGCCAAGATTAACTACTTGGGAACCAGGAACTATGACATTGATGAGATTATCTATCTCCTTTAGAGGAATTGAATGAACTGGCAGACATGAAAATGTCTAAGGAGAGGAAGGAGGCAGAGGATGCAGAGTTGCTCCTCAAGATTAAGGAAGAAAGAAGACAGAATAGGCTTTACAAACATGCTCCTACCCTTTCCCCAGTTCAAGAAAGTCCTGAGAAAGAGGCTATGGCAACTGAACAACCTCAGGTAGATAAGGAAGTTGATAGACAAAACATGATCAACTACCTGAGTACCACAGGACTCTATCAGGCAGCTGTAATTATTCTCTTATCATATGAGTACATTAAATTTGAGTACCTCAAACAGCTTGAGCAACAAGCTCTAAAAGAGCAAAAAGCTACTAAGAGGAAGATGAGGGAAAAAGTAGCAAAATCAAGAGTCATCATCCAAAAGAGTAAAAAAAAGGCTGCAGATAGACATAGGAGATGAGCTTCTTGAAGCTGTATGGATTCTCCGAAAGGAGGCTTGGTCCAATGTCTCTATCCACTATGGATGAGCACATTAGACTGATCAAGCAGAAGATTAAGAGAGGAGAGCTTGTTGACTTACACTCCCCACCAAGTCAAGCTCCTCCTGGACTTGAGGTTAAGTTTGGAACCTTTGAGACAACACAACCTGGACCTCATGCTGGACCACAACAAACTTCATCTTCTGATGCACAGCAAGGTCCAAATCCTTCTCCTTCTGAACCTGTGAGGGAAGAGGGCCTAACTGAGAAAGACAAAGCAAAACAACCTGGTGCTGAAGGCCAGTCTTCTCAGTTAAAGACTTCAAAGAGGAGGAAAAGGATGGCTACTTAAAGTGTATCTCAGAAGAAGTCAAAAGCATCCACCTCTAAACCTCAAGAAGAGTCAAAACATCCTGAGAAAGTGCAAGAAGAGGCAGCTCAACCAATTCCAACTCAAAAAGATCCTCTTGCATCAGGAAAACCCATCTTGTCCTGGACCTTTGTTGCTAATCTAGACAAATGGTATGTGATGGGTGCGGATAGTATATATATTTTGATATAGATTCTTTGCACATATTAAGTTTTAAATGGTTATTACTAATACTAAACCACACACACAAAAGGCAGTGTACCTGTCGTATGGTAATATAGTGTTGGTAAGAACCGAGTATCAATCCGTGGACACACTAAGCCTACTCAACAACCCTCATAATTGACTATCAGTTTTATGTTTTTAGAAAATGATAAGTTAAACATGATAACAATAAATAAAGATAGATAAAGATAAATAAAGATAGGTTGAGACTTTTGGTGATTCTTTCAGTGAAGTAAGGCTGTTATCCTAATTTAGATTACACTTATATAACTGTGATGAATTGATGGTGTGATTTAAAGATATGGATTAATGTAATTATGTTAATGTTAATAAAGATGAGCTGGCGGCAATTTCTCATCTATCCTGCTGCCGTAGTGACTTGATCCTGTCAGGCTGAGTTTTACTGCTCAGATCAAAGCCCTGGTAATGTAGGTAAATCTTTTGTGACCTATTTGACATACGATTTCTGAAAACATAACTTAATGTTAAAAAGAGAGTTGATCAGGTTCCTTCCTAACATACCATTAATTTTAGAAAACCATAACAATTACTGAAGATTTCTCAAACTAATAAAAGGGAACCCGCAAATGATCAGAAAGTTAAAGTGATATGATTTCTAATGACTATTTCAAGTTCATTAGCCATGGATTTATTATATAGACCGGTTTCATGAATGAAAGTTGATCATACATTTTTCAACTGTGTATGACAATCACAATCACAAACCATAAATTTATAACTTCCCATTCAAATGTAGATGCTACCCATCAATAGTTTTCCCAAGACCACCATAACATTAACATAATATATGTCACACCATTAGTTCATCACAAATTACATAAGTTTCATTAAATTAGGATAACACATGAAGTTTAGCTCATAAGGAGCTTGAACATAACAACAAAGATAAAAGATAGTAATGAAATCATCGGTAAATTAGAACAATCAAACCGGTGATCCATTATGGATAATGTTAAACGATCCCAAGCTTCTTCTAAGTGTTGAATGAACCTCCAAAACCTTCTAAGGACCTTCAAAGGCTGGGTTCCCGAGAGGGAACACCAGCACTTCACCTCCCAAAAGCTCCTCTTCAAGTTGCAAATGAAGTCCTATTTATAGGCTTTCTGGAGTGTTTAAGCACGGCCCCGTGCTAGTACAATGTACGTAAAAGTTGGTCGGCTCATACGCTCAGATCTTGTCGGGCACGGCCCCGTGTTCAATTGGGCATGGCCCTGTGTTTGTGGTGAGGCACGCCCTCGTGCCTCGGGTCGGGGAACAGTACTTTTTGTCCTGTCGGACCAACAAACACGGGGGTGTGTTGATTTAAGCACAGGGGTGTGTTTCAGGCTGGGCGTGGGGCGTGCCTCATGAAGCACGGCCCCATGCTTGAATTCCAAAACTTGATTTTCTTTATTTTCTTCTTATTTGAGCTCCTTTTGTTCATCATGGTCTTTTCCAAGCCTGAAAACACAATATGAACGATTTAAGTATCAAATCACATTTTCAGTAAGAGTTTATGGAATAATTGATGTGTAATTGATGAGTTTTATATGTATAATTTGGATCACATCAAATATCCCCACACTTAAACTTTGCTTGTCCTCAAGCAAAATCACTCAAAATAGCAACACCACCAAAAACCAAATAAATCAAGATATAAATATGTCTTTCGGGAACTATACAAGCAAACTTGGTTTACCCAAATATAAGCAGTTAAGCACATGTGGAATGATATCCTTCTAAGCAATAGAATGGTGTGTAAAGATTTTTAACATGTAAAAATTCACACTTCTCACAAGGTGCACTCACACTCGGCTATATATATGGAATCATACATAAGATGAAGTAAGACTAATACGCTCAATTGCCTAGTATGAATACGTGTGAAATCATATGCTTGATAAGGGATCAAATCTCCACCTATGTTAGGTATTTACTTGCATAAATCATTAGGTTTTTGATGGATTGTAATTTGGCTCGGGTTCAGGGTATGGATTATTTGGGAAAAAGTGGCTAAATGTTAAAAACAATGGTCTTGGCTTATTTCATAAACTAAAAGGGAAACCAATAAAATGGTTCCTTATACAATACTCAAGCTAGAAGGGATATGCTAACTTGATGACTCGTTTATGGTCAGATCGTCAAGACCGTATTGCACTTTCAAAAACTGCACCTCCTCCTTAGCCCGATGCTATACGTAGCTATCTTTTTTAAGGGTCGTTCGGCTTGGAGCCTAAAAGCACCCAACAGATTTGGATGTCGAATTCTTGGATTCGGTTTGGTTTTTGCTGCATTTTCCTTGATGAAACTAATTCCTCACAAGTTGGGCATCTTTCATCTCATTTTTCATTTCTTGATGACATATTTTGAAATACCACAAAACAACGGAACTAGTTTTCTTCTTCCTTCTTTTTTCTTTCTTTCTTTCTTTCTTTATTTCTTTTTTTTTTGTTTTTGAAATAAGCAAAAACATGTCTTTAACAAAAAAAGGGTTTTATCGAAGGTTTTTTTTTTGGTTCAGTGGCTTAGTGGTTTGGGTGATGGAAAATAAAAACGTTTAAGCTCAAGGGGGCTAACTAGGGATAATGTTTAGGTAAGGATATTTGAAAATGTAAGAGGCTCGAATGTCGGGTTTTCCTAATTGCCTAAATCCTTTTTATGCAAGAAACACTTATAAGGTTTTGAAATGCATACCCAAAACAAGTTCTAATTCACATGCAACATAAGGCACCCTCAATATATCCATAATGAAAGCAAAAATGCATAAATGCAAAGCTTGTTTAAGGCTCAAAAATAAGCTCACACATAGGATGGAATTGGGTATAAATGTTTCATTTTACATGTTTGAATATTTTCACCAACTCTTTTTGCTTTTCAAGATATCACAAAAAATATTTTTAAGATTATTTGGGTTTGCTTTATTTGCTTATTTATTTCTCGAAAACATATATTTATATTTTTTTTCATGTTTCCGGTGTTGCCACAAACTAGAGTGACTTTTTGCAAAAGATTTAATTATAACTTGGACATATTTATAAGCAAAGTATCAAGCATGTATTACCCTTCCCCACACTTAAACTTCACATTGTCCTCAATGTGATTCACAATAAATATTAAGTAGAGAAAGGCAAACGAAAACTCCCCTAAAATGATGAGTCAAATGCGCGCGATCGTTTTTCCACAGCCACCTTGAATAAGCTCAAAAGAATGCATCGGGATTAATCTAAAACATCACCAAATTATTTAAAACATGAAATTAAAGTCCTAAGCACACATAATAAATTAAACAGACAGAAAATAACATAGAGCCATGTTTTGGTTACGGGTCCTTGGCTAGACCCTTCCCCACACTTAGTTTTAATGAGGTGGAGGTTTATCACCTCCAAGAAAATATTAGTTGGTATATCGATTTGGCCATTAACCAATTACCATTGACTTTGAAGTTCAACCCCTCATTATTTTCAACCTTGATAGCAATATGTGGAATTTTTTTTTCTTTTTGATTTTTTTTTTAATTTTTTTTTGAAATAAAACATAATAGTCAAAATTCGGATCATCTTTCAAACTAACATGTGTCCCCGGCAACGGCGCCAAAAACTTGATGGGTGCGAATAGTATATATATTTTGATATAGATTCTTTGCACATATTAAGTTTTAAATGGTTATTACTAATACTAAACCACACACACAAAAGGCAGTGTACCTGTCGTATGGTAATATAGTGTTGGTAAGAACCGAGTATCAATCCGTGGACACACTAAGCCTACTCAACAACCCTCATAATTGACTTTCAGTTTTATGTTTTTAGAAAATGATAAGTTAAACATGATAACAATAAATAAAGATAGATAAAGATAAATAAAGATAGGTTGAGACTTTTAGTGATTCTTTCAGTGAAGTAAGGTTGTTATCCTAATTTAGATTACACTTATATAGCTGTGATGAATTGGTGGTGTGATTTAAAGATATGGATTAATGTAATTATATTAATGTTTATAAAGATGAGCTGGCGCGATTTCTCGTCTATCCTACTGCCGTAGTGACTTGATCCTGTCAGGCTGAGTTTTACTACTCAGATCAAAGCCCTAGAATGTAGGTAAATCTTTTGTGACCTATTTGACATACGATTTCTGAAAACATAACTTAATGTTAAAAAGAGAGTTGATCAGGTTCCTTTCTAACATACCATTAATTTTAGAAAACCGTAACAATTACTGTAGATTTCTCAAACTAATAAAAGGGAACCCGCAAATGATCAGAAAGTTAAAGTGATATGATTTCTAATGACCATTTCTAGTTCATTAGCCATGGATTTATTATAAAGACCGGTTTCACGAATGAAAGTTGATCATACGTTTTTCAACCGTGTATGACAATCACAATCACAAACCATAAATTTATAACTTCCCATTCAAATGTAGATGCTACCCATCAATAGTTTTCCCAAGACCACCATAACATTAACATAATATATATCACACCATTAGTTCATCACAAATTACATAAGTTTCATTAAATTAGGATAACACATGAAGTTTAGCTCATAAGGAGCTTGAACATAACAACAAAGATAAAAGATAGTAATGAAATCATCGGTAAATTAGAACAATCAAACCGTGATCCATTATGGATGATGTTAAACGATCCCAAGCTTCTTCTAAGTGTTGAATGAACCTCCAAAACCTTCTAAGGACCTTCAAAGGTTGGGTTCCCGAGAGGGAACACCAACACTTCACCTCCCAAAAAGCTCCTCTTCAAGTTGCAAATGAAGTCCTATTTATAGGCTTTCTGGAGTGTTTAAGCACGGCCCCGTGCCTGAAAGGCACGGCCACGTGCTAGTACAATGTACGTAAAAGTTGGTCGGCTCGTACGCTCAGATCTTGTCAGGCACGGCCCCGTGTTCAATTGGGCACGACCCCGTGTTTGTGGTGGGGCATGGCCCCGTGCCTCCTGGGGCACACCCCCGTGCCTCGGGTCGGGGAACAGTACTTTTTGTCCTGTCGGACCAACAAACACGGGGGTGTGTTGATTTAAGCACGGGGTGTGTTTCAGGCTGGGCATGGGGGCGTGCCTCATGAAGCACGGCCCCATGCTTGAATTCCAAAACTTGGTTTTTCTTTATTTTCTTCTTATTTAAGCTCCTTTTGTTCATCATGGTCTTTTCCAAGCTTGAAAACACAATATGAACGATTTAAGTATCAAATCATCATTTTTAGTAAGAGTTTATGGAATAATTGATGTATAATTGATGTGTTTTATATGTATAATTTGGATCACATTAGTATGTCACTAGAGATCAAGGTGGTCAAGATGTCTACTTCTGGCAAGACATGCTTAACCTACCTCTGCATGATCTCTTTGACATGAGAATGTATTTTGAAAGTTTGAGTGATCCCAACTAATTAAGGAAGAAGGGAATGGTCATGATCATAATGAGGATTTTCAATATCTAAACACTTACTTGTTTTGGTAGCATCAGCTTAGGGGAGTTTGTAAGGTTTATATAAAGGCTGATGCATCCAAAACAACCCAAGTGCTTGCTGCATGCATGCACTTGGTACTTAGTAGAAATTGCTTCAAAATTTTTACACTCTGTACAAGAAAATATTCTAAGTGTAAAATCTTCCGAAGCCAAGACCAAAATCTTCCAAAGCCAAATATGAAGTCTTCCAAAGCTTCAAAGACAAAGTCTTTCGAAGAGAATGAAGTGAAGACAGATTTCTTCTGAAGACTTAGAAGAACATGCTTTCTCTGATGTACTTTTGCATAAAGCTGAACCACTTTTTGCTGCAACTCTGATGACTCACCAACTTAGAAAAGTTGGTGAAACGGTTCATGCTTTTGCAACTGTATATTGAGGTCTTAAGTCTGTAACTTTCTACTTTATGTACCTTTTATTCTTTTTATAATATATTAGGATGTGAGCTATGACATGTCATAGTCACTAGTCAAAAGGCAAATCTGTTTTTTGACTTTACATTGATCTTGTTGTCTAGATTAGTGTTTCCAGCTTTCCTTGAAAGTATGGCCGGCTATACGATGTAGTATAAAGTATCTCAAGTCCTTATATCTTAATATATGCTTTGTAACACTTGTAAAAAAACTTGAGAAGCAATGTACAACAATCTTGCAAATCAATACTTTGTTGTTCTTAAGATTCTGTCTCATTGTTTTACTTGTGTTCCATATAGTTCCAGTTTCCTATTTGATCTGTTAAGTGTTCTAACTCTCTCCTCATTACGAGACTGATTGTATTGACCATCGCTTAAACGGTCCTGTAGTGAGGGTGGGGGTGTGTGTTCGGTCGAGAAGGGAGAAAGAGACTGTGTGGGTCTTGGATTTGTCAAGATTTGATTTGATGGTTGTGTGAATTTTGCTTAGGAGTTCAAGGCATGGATCTTTGCAAGATTTGGGGTTTTCCAAGCCATGCAAGCGCAAGCATTTGTGAGTAAGGGTGCAAACGAGCCGAGCCCGAGCTCGTATGGGCTCGAGCTCGGCTCGTGATGACTTAGGGGAGCTCGAGCTCGGCTTGTTTCGAGCTTTATTTTTAAAGCTGGAGCTCGGCTCGAAAAATAATTTTCAAGCTTGAGCTTGGCTCGGGCTCGGCTCGTTTCTTATTTAAATATTATTTTTAATATTTTTATATTTAACTTTGATATATATATTTATAATTATATATTTTATATATAACATTATTCATATTATTTAATTTCTTTTTATCTAACTTTATATATAATAGATATTATTTTTATAATATATTTAATAAATTAAATAAAAATATATAAATAAAAAAGCTTGTTTAGGCTCGCGCTCGAGCTCAATACATGAAGCTTGGGCTCGGGCTCGATAATTAAATGAGCTTTCTTTCAAGCTTGAGCTCGGCTTGGGCTCTATGAAGCTCGGCTCGTTTCG